>QRFJ01001196.1:173965-249904 GCA_006176705.1 Cocos nucifera
ATGGTAGAGTGAAATAATAGAAAAGAGTTTCTATTAAGGTTTTCACATCGGACTTGAATCAAATGATTAAATCATATGACGGAAATTAGGGTTTGACGAGTTCACCTTAACCCTAATCTGATCGGAGCTCAAGATAGAAGAACTTAATCACACAGGTAACTGCACCAAGAGGTTCGTTTTCAGTTTTGATGGGTTGCCACCATATACTGCTAGGTGTCACTGGTGGATTTTGGGAGCAATTAGAATGATTTAGATGATCGATTATTCTAGTTGTATGAATCAGAAAAGTTCTGATCCATCGGAAGGTGTTTCGATGATGTCTATGATAGAGATTACAACATATCCCATTATCATACAGAATTGAATCTAACTGGGTCACACAAACAAGGATTTGGATATGGATATCATCAATTGGACTAACTCAGTTCAATTGATTTGAATTAGATTTAATTAGGTTCAAGAAAATCGTGCTAGCACACGATTGAGTCTAATGTTCTCCTTCAATTATTATTAAAAGTTCTCTACTGAGCCAAATGTATTTGTGCTCACTCAGGTACCTTTACTTGGTCTGACTGGAGTTTGTCCAGGTCAGAAAGGGTTTGTCTTAATTTATGAGATAAATTGGAGACAACACCTATCATTTTCCGTCACCTGCTAATTCTTGTCTTTTGACTTTGGTCAAAAATTGACCTTTGACACTTAGACATCTATCCATGTGTCAGGCATCCATAGGAGAGCAGATAGGGGCTTGTACCCTTGCTAGATAATGGAAAGGAGGGGGCGCACGCCTAGGGAGGCGTGCGCCCAATGATAGGGACGCCTGGAGTCCCATATAGATGGGACTCCAGGTTGCTTCTTGGAATCTACTTAAGTGGCGCAAGGGGACTCTACTTTGACCAGTCTTGGCGCCACCTAAGGGTGTTGGAGAGGGGCTCTCATCTGATTGAATCAGGTGGTGTCATCCCACCAATCAGATTTAGATCTGATTGCATGAAGCGACGTGATTGACTGGGATGATGTGGCACTGCATGGCGTAGCAGGGTCTATAAAAACCTTGTCTGCGCCAAGCTTTAAAGAAGATCTCCAATAGCGCACACCACAAGGCTGCCCCTCTCCCTCCACGCCATCTTCAGGTCCCCTCTCTCTCCACGCCCAAGGAGATTTGGGCTCCAGTTTGGTGCGATCCAGGCAAGAGAAAGGTGACGAGAAAGGAAGAAGGCAGCACTGCTGCAAGAGACGATTCCAGATCTTCAAAAGGAGTTTTGAAGATCCTCCAAATTAGATCCAGATCTGATATTTGGGGAGGTGATAAAGAAGGAGAAGATCTTCAGATCCAGCCTGAGTGGATACCGGTAGAGGCCAGGCACTTGCATGGCTAGATCCAGAGCCTTAGGCAATCAGCAGGATCATCACATGATAATCTGATTATCCAACAAAAGATACAAAATTAAATCAGATTTAATTTACTTTTATTTTATTTTATTAGATCTATAAAATCAGATCTGAAATGTTTTAGATCTGATTTGGATTCAAAAGAGAAATTTTTGAAATCTCTCTTGATCCAATCAAGATCTGAACGAACCTGACCTGGGAAATCGGGATTTTCCCTTTAATGCTATGGTGTGGCATGCTGTTTTTAGACTAGCACATCATTTTCTTATTTTTCTTCAATTTTTTAATGAAAAGTAATTACTTTTTTGTTTTTTGAATGATTTTAGATCTAGTTTGATGTTTCTTGATGTTTTTTGATGTTGTTATTGTCCTGTACATCTTAAATGATTCTTCTTCATGTTTTGGAGTGATTTTTCTGCATTACCATGGCATTGCTCTAAGAAAATGCTACCTTGTGGATGTTTAAACGGGCAAACATTTATCACTGGGTTAGCTACCCTCAACATACCTTTTGCATTAGTGGAGTCAAGATTCCAATGCAAAAAGTGAACTTAGATCTTTGAGCAGGTAGTTAACTGGCAACAAAAAATTTATAGTAGTATATAACCGAAACAATGATGGTCTTTAGAAATTAGAGCATCAGGTTGAGGCCAAAATAAAAGGAAAAAGCCAACGATCTTGGCTTCACATACTAGGAGAAGCAACAAGAAATATCTAAATATCAATTAGTGAAATACAAAACATATAATGATGCATTTAATTAGATGTATTTAATGTATAACATAAATACCAACATTTAAAATCTTGTCGAGTAAGGGTGTCTCTTATAGATATCATGATCATTAGCATACTTAGGCAGCAAGCTAAACGATGTTGTAGTCTTGTATGTTCATCCCATAAGATATGTAAGGATTATAATTGGTCTCGGATCTCTGATTGGTGTTTTGGCACTCAGAGGTGTCTTCTAGCTAATAATACGGCTATGGAGGGGGCCATTCGAACACGTTGGCAGCAAATTTGATCCGTAAGTTACTTTGGATTGCATAAGATAGTACCTATTGGAAGGCAATGCCTCATATGCACTATATCCATATCCATATGAGTTATAGGTTACTTGTAGTTGTGGCTAATAGGATCTAGCATATGACTCAGAACGTGATATATCTTAGGATTCTACTCTATGTGCGAGGTCATTTGTGGCTACATTGTGTCCTCTTAAACGATCTCGAGGAGCTTGTCTCTTGCATGCAATTGTATTCTCATGGGCTTTATCGGCTTATGCATCATGGTCCCTATTCTATGTGGCATGCATAAACTGGTCTCATCGATGAATCGAAGACTATCCTTTGACTACATCTTATAATCAGTGGTCTTATGTTTTCAACTCTCCCTGACCACCAGATTTATGATCATTAGAATTGTTGTCGTGCTCTCCTTGGTCTATAATTCTGAGTAAATTGATTCTCGTCGTGCTCTTGATCTGAGATCGTGAGTCAAGGGGTCATGGCAATCACCGCATATTCATGGAAAATTCTTTCCACAAGCATGGAAGGCATTCCAAATACGATATCAATGCATCATAGCATAATTAATTTAAATAATTAAAAGCAAAATTTAATTAATTAACCAATCCAATGGATAACCAAATTTAATAGTCTTACTTCAAATAAATCTCCACTAAATTTTAAAATGATAATAATAGATTTAAGTCCAATGATGTTGATAGTGTCAAATCTGGTTTTTAATCTCTCCTAAATAATATGTATGCTAAATGGAAAGAAGAGGTAATGAGCTCGATAACCTAGTAAGTAATGAATATCTTAACCAGATATTTCATATATTATCATAAGATATAATATTCATGAATAAACATGAGAATGAAATCCACGCTAATTTATGTAAATAAAATATTTTTACATCTTCATATATGTAATCATAAATCAGATTTGAAACAAATCATATATAATTCAACAGTCTTTAACTATGACCACATTTATCCCCTATGGCGGGGCCAGAATAGAAATAATGATTTCAATTATAATAAGATTGTCAATGCATAACTCCCATTGGCAGGGTCTAGAGAACCAATGCACAACTCCTATTGGCAGGGTCAAGAGAACTATTGCATAATCCCCATTGACAGGATTCAGAATATAGTTGACTAAGAGCTCAAATTTGATGCATGTGAAAATACTTTTGCATGGTAACATATATGTCATAAGTCTAGTCAACATATGCATATTTTATTTTATTTTTTAATCCAAAAGTATTTTTAATTTAAAAATTCTAGATTTAATAAAAATAAAATATATTAGTCTCATTGTGTAGATCATCTATGGATCTACAATTTATCACGAAATCATACCAGAATAAAAAATTTTGGCATGGTCTCCCTTTAATTTTCCAATTTTTTGGTGTTTTTTGATGTTAAAAAAGAAAAAAAAAAGAAATGATGTGGGGGAGAGCTGCTTGACCTTGTTTTAGGTTGGATCTACCCTTTACTTTATGAAACCTGCTGTTTCTTTTTTTGGTGAAATGATGGGGGCTGGGGTGGGGGGACTTATCAGGCCTCTCTTTATTATTGGAAGGGTGGGAGGGGCCTGAATTGGTTCATACCTGTGCCAACGAGTGGTTTGCACTCGTTCTTCTTTGAAGCACCTGGTTTAGAGGCAGTTCTCTTCATTTTACAAAAGTTAGGGCAGAACTGTCCCCGTTTCGCAATGGTTTGGTTCAGTATGCCCCAAACTGGGTGGTTTGGGGCAGTTCAGCATAGAATGGTTTGATCGACTCAGCTGATGAGATGCTTGAGATTTAAGATTTTTAACTGCAAGATGTTTTTTGTGCTGGGTATCCTGTGACGGCCTAATTGCAAATTCATTGAAACAAAGATGAAGTATTTTTTGAAATTATGTAGCAAAACAGGGATATCTTACAAAAAGTAAACACAACTGACGTGGAACATTTGTCTCACTTTTTGGCACCAATGAGTGGTGTGAGCACAAAAAAAATAGTTGAAGGAGTTCTTGATTCACTGAGAAACGAAACAGAATTTGCATGTCTAAAGCTGAAGTAGTTGGGCATGTGTTCTTTAGTTTGAGTCCTCCCCTCCTTTTCAATGAAACAGTTGATTAGTGTAGATGTGGTTTTGTACATGGTTTAGTTCTATATAATAGATGGTTGGATATTAGAATGTGCTGATGCTTAAAAAATGGTTTTGTTGGTAGAAGACATCGAGGAATTTGTTTCGTATCAAGAAGAACCTGTTTGCATCATCTCATTTGTGGCTGAGGGTGTTTACATGAAAGGTTGATGGACGTCATGACATTTAACTTTCTTGGTTTTTTCTTCTCTAATTTATGGCTGGAACTTTTGAGATGCTACTATTTGCTAGTCATTCAAGTTGTCAACGTGATTTCTCAATAAGAATGATTTTTGGTCGATTCTTGTGTATCAAGTGGTATGCGTTTAAACATGAAATGTTCATGCTGATTGCTTCAGACACTGTAGGAAGCCAGAATCAAAATAAGCAGAATTGTTTATGTAGATGAATTAATGCTACTAATGACATAATCCTCAAGGTGAACTTCAAATTGACAAACATAAGGAAACTAAGAAAGGTAATAATGTAGAATTGTTTATTGTTGAGATCCTGGTCAACATATTCTTCTTAACAGAGTCCTTGCAATGCAACCCAAAATGAAAACACATTAATATAACTTGTGTAGCTCAGACCATTTTGACGAGGCCAGACCTGTTCAGTTTGGTTAGCGTTGGGGATAAACTCCGCTCCTGTCGAAGTCCAGTTCGATGCGCAGCCTAATGCGGTCGGTAGCCATGGAAGAGCTTCAGCGGATGGGTCTTAGCCGAACTCTTTCAGCCGGCCGAACTCCTTAGCGGTCGAGCTCCTTCGTACTTCCAGCGGCCATTCTTTAGCCGAACTCCTTCATCCGGCCGAACTTCTCAGCAGTCGAGCTTCAGTCGGACTCCCGCGAGAGCCGAACTCCCTCCGCGCTCTTCCATCCAGACGCATGCGGAAGCTGAACTCCCTCCAAGCATCCCCTTCGGCCGGTCGGACTCCTCAACGATCGAGCTCCTTCCGAACTCCCCAGCGACCGAGCCTTAACCGCACTCCTCCAACCAGACGCCTACGAGAGTCGAATTCCCTCCGCACCCCTTTGGTCGAACTCCTCTAGAAGTCCAAACTTTTTTGGAATTGATACGTGCCGAAGTCCACCGATCGACGTCCGCTTTCTCAGAGCTACCGCCATTAAATCTGGTCGAACGGTCACCATCAGTCTGCCATAGGCGATGCTACAGGCGGTGCCCCTCTCTGTGACTGACTCCGCCAGACCTGGAGCAGCCCATCACTGTCAGATGGTATGGCGTCACTATCGGCCTAACGATACCATCCTCTCCGCATCAAACCCGGTGCAGCCTCGAGCGGCCCGCCACCAGGCAGTTGCAGCTGTCACCATCAAGTTCCGCCTATAAAAAGGATCCTCCAGATATGCTAACTCTAAGCTCTAAGCTCTCCTCTCCTTTAAACTCTGCCGAACTCATTTCAGAGCACTCCATTTTCGTTGGCCAGAGCTGACTTGATCGTCGGAGGATCCTGCCGGAGCTACCCCCCATTGGCTCCGGACGGGACTTTGTTTTGCAGGTCCCCGACGGCGACCTCGTCCACCTCCACTTCAGCGGGATCCGACGACGATCAGATTCTGCACCAACAGATTGGCGCTAGAAGGACCGAACCTCCGAGGTTTTCTTGTTCTTAAAGGAGTGCTCGGCGATGATCTCTCTCCAAAGATCTCCCTCCTTCCTCTCCAGAGTTCTTTTCCAAGAGAAAATGCCTCCTAGGAGAGCTTCGACTCGGCGATCGGCGGCCTCCGTGCCAGATCCATCTGCTTCCGTTTCAGCTCCGACAACCCAAGCTCCACCTGAAGCCACGGTAGATGCGGAGCAGTTCAACATGCTGGTCCAGCAGGTTTGTGGCTTCACCGAGACGATGCAGATCGTGCGACAGCTTTCGATGGCGACTTTGCCAGCAAACCCGCTAGGAACCGACCTTAAGGAAGAGCATTTGGCCTAGCATATCAATCGCCCTTAGGAAGGAGAAATAGAGAGCAGTTCTTTCCTAGAAGGTTTCGCAGGAAGGTGGAATGAAGTTCGGCCGCGCTCACGACCTCCCCAACGCAAGCGAGGCCGAACTCCCTCTCGAGCTCGTCATCGAGGAAGCTCCGACAAAAGGGCATGAAGTTCTCCCACAGAAGGTTTCACAAGGAGGACGGAATGAAGTTCGACCACGCTTACGACCTTCCTAGCGCAAGCAAGGCCCGAACTCCTCGAACTCGCCACCGAAGAAGCCCTAATAGAAAGACGTAAAGAAGTCCTCCTCCCAAAAGATTCCGCAACTATGCCCCCCTCAATGCTCCTCGAACTCAAATTCTCATGAAAGTTAAGAATCAGCTGTCAAGACCAGAAGGATTATGATCTCCCCCAAACAAGTGCGATCGAAGCAAGTATTGCTTCTACCATCGCGACTACGGCCACGACACTGAGGAATGCATTCAGCTCCGGAACGAAATTAAGGAGCTCGTCAGAAAGGGATGGATGGGTAAATTCCTTTGATGCCAGCTTGAAACAGGAGAAAATCGGCCAATGGCACTGTCATAGCCAGAAACGACAAGGAGGTCGGCCGCCTCACGGCGTCATCAACGTTACCCCTAGGAGGAGCTTGGTACTTCGATAATTCGGGTCATCTCCCAGCGTTAATGCCAAGAGAAGCTTGCTCCAAATTGAGAAGGCTAACATGAGATAGAGGAGGTCGTCCAGCCCAGGACTTACCATTCGAGGAACCCGGAGGAACAACGCCCCGACCCTGAAATGGGGATATGCTGCCAGTAACTTTTCCTCAGTAAAATTCTTTCCTTTCAATAATATTATTTCTGAGTGTAAAAACTATATGATGACAGGAAAGAAGCAGTCAATAGTTGCCGTATTAGGAACAGAAGGAGAACCTCATCCTAATGCGAGTAGATCAAAGACCTTTAATCTCGACCGTAGGAGATAAGATCTCCTCCGAGGCAACCTCGACCGTAAGAGATAAGATCTCCCCGAGTGTCCGCATCAACCTCGACAGCAGAAGATAAGATCTTCCCCGAGGCAACCTCGGCCGTAGGAGATAAGATCTCCCCTGAGGGTCGGGGCCAACCTCGGTCGTAGGAGATAAGATCTCCCCGAGCGCCCACATCAACCTCGGCTGCAGGAGATAAGATCTCCCCGAGGCAACTTCGGCCGTAGGAGATAAGATCTCCCCTGAGGGTCCGGGCTAATCTCGGCTGGAGATGAGATCTCCTCCGAGGCATCAACCTCGTAGGAGATAGGATCTCCGAGGCAACCTCTCGACCGAGGGAGGAGATAAGTCTCGAGGCAACCTCGACTGCAGGAGATAAGATCTCCCCGAGGCGTCCGCATCAACCTCGCCCAGGAGATAAAATCTCCCCCGAGGCAACCGCTGCAGGAGATAAGATCTCCGAGGCCGCATCAACTCGCCGCAGGAGATAAGATTTTCCCTTGAGGGTCTGGGCCAACCTCGCTGTAGAGATAAGATCTCTTCCGAGGCAACCTCGGCTGCAGAGATAAGATTCCCCCGAGCGCCTGCATCAACTCGGCCGTAGGAGATAAGATCTCTCCGAGGCAACCTCGGCGTAGGAGATAAGATCTTCCCTGAGGGTCCGAGGCAACCTCGACTGCAGGAGATAAGATCTCCCTCGAGTGTCCACATCAACCTCGACTGCAGGAGATAAGATCTTTCCCGAGGCAACCTCGACTGTAGGAGATAAGATCTCTCCGGAGGGTCCCGGGCCAACCTCGGCTGCAGGAGATAAGATCTCCCCAAGGTAACTCTGACTGTAGGAGATAAGATCTCCCCGAGGCAACCTCGACCGCAGGAGATAAGATCTTTCACGAGGGTCCGGGCCAACCTCGGCTGCAGGAGATAAGATCTCCCCCGAGCGCCCGCATCAAACCTCTCCGCAGAAATAAGATCTCCCCCGAGGCAACCTCGGCTGCAGGAGATAAGATCTCTCCTGAGGATCCGGGCCGATCTTGGCTGTAGGAGATAAGATCTTCCCTGAGCGGCTTAACCTCGCCGCAGGAGAATAAGATCTTCTCCGAAGCAACCTCGGCCACACTAGATAAGATCTCCCCTGAGGGTCCAGGCCAACCTCGGCTGTAGGAGATAAGATCTCCCCCGAGGCAACTTCGACCGCAGGAGATAAGATCTCTCCTGAGGATCCGGGCCGACCTCGGCCGCAGGAGATAAGATCTCCGAGGCAACCTCGGCCGCAAGAGATAAGATCTCCCCTCAGGGTTCGGGCCGTCCTCGGCCGCAGGAGATAAGATCTCCTCCGAGCGCCCGTGTCAACCTCGGCTGTCGGAGATAAGATTTCCCCCGAGCGCCCGCATCAACCTCGGCCGCAGGAGATAAGACCTCCGAGGCAAACTCGGCTAGAGATAAGGTCTCTCCCGAGCGTCCGAGCCAATCTCGGTCAGAGATAAGATCTCTTCCGAGCGATCGTGTCAACCTCGGTCAGAGATCAGATCTCTCCCGATCGTCTGTATTAATCACAGCTGCAGGAGAGATCTTTCTCGAGTCAGCCTTGGCTGCTGAAGACAATATCGCCCCCTCTGGAGGAGCTCAATCCTCGATCTCGACCGCAGGAGACGAGATCTACTTCAACCTCGGCTGGAGATGAGATCTCCCCCGGGCTTCAACTTCAACACCAACTTTGGCTGGAGACGAGATCTCCCCCCGAGCTTCGATCTAAATCAGCACGGAGTCCAGAAGAGGACTTCGGCAGTCGCCTTTTCTGCACTCCCTTCGAGTTTCGAATTCAGAAGTGGGGAGGACTATTGTTGGGGATAAATCTCGCTCCTGCCGAAATCCAGTTCGATGCGCAGCCTAATGTGGTCGGTAGCCATGGAAGAGCTTCAACGGACGGGTCTTAGTCAAACTCTTTCAGCCGGTCGAGCTCCTTCGTACTCCCAGCGGCCGTTCCTTAGCTGAACTTCATCCGGCCAAACTCCTCAGTAGCCGAGCTTCAGTCGGACTCCCACGAGAGCCGAGCTCCCTCCGCACTCTTTCGGCCAGACGTCTGCGGGAGCTGAACTCCCTCCAAGCATCCCCTTCGGTCGGTCGGACTCAGCGATCGAGCGCTCCTTCCGAACTCCCCAGCGCGACCGAGCCTTAACCGCACTCCTCCAGCCAGACGCCTACGAGAGCCGAACTCCCTCCGCACCCCTTTGGTCGAACTCCTCCAGAAGTCCGAACTTTTCTGAAATTGATACGTGCCGAAGTCCACCGACCGACGTCCGCTTTCTCAGAGCTACCGCCATTAAATCTGGCCGAACGGTTACCATCAGTCTGCCATAGGCAACGCTACAGGTGGTGCCCCCCTTTGTGACTGACTCCGCCAGACCTGGAGCAACCCACCACTGTCGGATGGTATGGCTGTCACTATCGACCTGACGATACCATCCTCTCCGCATCAAATCCGGTGCAGCCTCGAGCGGCCCGCCATTAGGCAGCTGCAGTTGTCACCATCAAGCTCCGCCTATAAAAAGGATCCTCCAGATACGCTAACTCTAAGCTCTAAGCTCTCCTCTCCTTTTCTAAACTCTACCGAACTCATTTCAGAGCACTTCATTTCCGTTGGCCAGAGCTAACTTGATCGTCGGAGGATCCTGCCGGAGCCACCCCCCACCGGCTCCGGATGGGACTTTGTTTTGCAGGTCCCTGGCGGCGACCTCGTCCACCTCCACTCCAGCGGGATCCGGCGACGACCAGATTCTGTACCAACAGTTAGGATTAATTTTTTAATTTTTATTTAGTAATTTTTTGCCTGTTGATTTGATGTTCGCTAAGACTTTTCAAGTATTCTTATTTTTTATTATCTGTATGTATATAAAAAATAAGGTTTTTTTTACATACCCTTTTAAATATTGTAACTTGCATGAATAATCTGCCAAAATTGATATTTGCATGTATATCCTTATAAAGCATTTATTTTGCTTGTATACCCTTCTTTTTCCTTTTTTCTTGCATATATATCCACACCATCTAACACCGTTAAAAAACTAATGGTTTCTAATTTAAATGACTGAAATACCTTTAATGGGTGGATATGCAAAAAGAAATATTTATAAAGGTATGCATACAAATAGTAGCTTTATGAAAGTATTCATGTAATTTTACATATTTAGAAGGGTTTACATGCAAAAATTTTAATTTTATTTTTACTATTTCAATTTGTTCAAGTAACTTAGATTATTCTCCTACTCGCTCAATATTTTTTGTGAAAATATTTCTCAGAATAAAGATAGATTCGATGATTAGATAACAAAGAGAGTTTTGAAAGTTCTTGCATTATGAGATTATTCTACTTTATTATTTTTATTTATCATAACAATTATATCTTATTTTATCAAAAATCAACTTGTAATATTTATTATTATAGGTGTATATAAGAGGGTATATATTAGAATATAGAATGGTGTTGCCCAGCTATGCAACCCAAGAGGGGGGGGTGGTGAATTGGGTTTTTGAAATTTTAAAGCTAATTTAGAACCACAAAAATTAAGTAATAATAAGCAAGTTATATGTAGTGAGTGATTTAAACAAAGTGTAGAAATGAGATGCAAGTATACAAGAAAATAAAAAAAATAAAGATAGAGAGCAAGTAAGCACAACACAAACAATCAAGATTTATAGTGGTTTGGTGCCAATCTTGCACCTATATTCACTTCTTAAGCTCCTACTTGGGAATTTAAATCCACTAAAATGTATTCAACAAGAATACAACATTGGTATCTCCGATCCTAGCTATCCCAAGCTAGAACACTTGTTTTCTGGGTATAAGCCAATCCAATACAATCCAATTCAAGGTTCGGATCAATCTTCCCAAGTTTTGGAACCCTCCCAAAACTTAAAAACAAGATAAAAAATAGAGTATAAGAGTTAATGACAAAGAAATACAAGTTTAGCTTCCTTAATGAGCAAATAAAACTTTAAGAACACTTTACACAATAAAGAAGAAAGCTTTTCTGATTTTCCTCAAGGTTGTTGAAGACTTGAATGAGCTCTTGAGGAGGTGGTGAACTTGAAATGAAAGCTTCTTTTGCTTGAAGAGGGCTTTTTGCTAGGACTGAAATAAATGCTTAATATCTCTTACTTGTTCCCTCCTTTTGAGAGCCTTTATATCTTCAATGATAGCTGGAGAGAAAACGGACCAATTTGTAGCCGGAGACCCATTTTGGAGTATTAAATGCAGCTAAAAAGGACTGAAAAACTAGCCGTTATGGAGATTTTCCATCACAGGTGTCGACCCTAGGGTCGTCCCTTGCACAGGGGTTGACCCCTCCTCAGTGGCAGAAAAACAGTAAAGGTCAGTTTCTACATTTTTTGGGTGGCAGAACAGCAGGGGTCGACCCATGGGTCAGCCCCTGGCAAAGGGGTCGACCTTAGGGTCGTCTTTTTTTGTGTGCCACTCAAAAAATAGCGTGCCAGACTGTCCATTTCAAAAGAGGATGACCTAGGGGTTGATCCTAGGGTTGATCTTTTTGCTAAAACTTGATTTTCTTTCAAATTTGACATCTAAAAAAATGTAAAATTGCCTTCAAAAGATCAGAATTTTTTTCTAGTTGCTCTTAAGACTTTTAAAATATATTTTCTTCTAACTTGGTGAAATTACGATTTTGCCCTTCTTTAAGGATCTTTATCAATTCAACTTTCTTGAAGCTCTTGACTTGGTGATTTTTGTATGGATCTTTTCTTGGATTAATTTCTTTAATTTGAACACCTGAAAAGACCTACATCCACTTTTGAAATATATGGTTAAATACTTAAACACTCAAAGTTTGGTGATCATCAAAATCAATCATGGGATCAATAATCTCCTTTTTTATGATGGCAAAACTTTGAGTATATGCATAGAAATAAAATTTTATGTATTTTAATAAATTGGCTAGTATAAATCATGAAGTGATAATATACATAAATATAAATGCATACTTCATGAAGGCTTCCATTTGACTTAAATTCAGATTCATAGATTTTAAAAGTTTTTCAATAAACTCAACAAAATGTATTATAGGCTCAAGCATAGCATATACTCAATAATTTTTCTTCTCCTTTTTGACAACATAAAAAAAAATCTTATGGGAAGAAACAAGGAATATCATCAAAATCAATAAGATATAAGAATTATATCAATTTAAAGATGTATCCAATTTAGAAGATCAATTTTAAATTAATCATCTCCCCTTTTTAAAATTTATGCTTTAACTTAAAATAATTTTTAAAAATATTATTTTAACTTCAAAAATTAGTTTGAATTTAAATATCAAAGGTTCTTCCCTTTTTTGAATGAATATGATTTTTAATTAAATTTTTAAATATGCATTTTTAAGCTTTAAGAGAAATAGAGCTTTTTAAAAGATTTGAACATGAAATCAAGCATAATATGTACCTTAATATTTAATCTTTCATTTTTTTAAGAAATTATAGTCAATTAAGTTCAAAAAGGTATGTATCGGAAATGTATCGAGTAAAGTAAAATAAATAGTATCAAAGCAAATGATAGTCATATTTTTAAATTTATTGCTTTGAGTAAAAATTGCTTCAATACAAATAATTCATAAAAAATTTGCAATGTACATCAGAAATTTAGTATCAAATTTGAATTTTCAAATGAGTTTCAAAATTAAGTTTAGAAATTTATTTCTTGGAGTAAGAAAATGTTTCTAATTTAATTTAACTTCAAGAATGTCAAGAATATTCAGATAAATTATAAAATCAGTATATGAATGATACCACTTTAAGTAAGTTTCAACATTGAAGAATAATTTGTTTGTCTGATATAACTTTAAATTAATAGCACTTTAAATCAAGTAAATCATATTGAATAAACACATGAAAGCACAAATTGAAAAGACTATAAGGTATTTGATTGAGAGTTTGAAATTAATTGAAATAAAGTATAAATTTGAGAGAATTATAAGATAAATGATTGAGAATTTGAGATTAATATCGATATTTTCAATACCAATTTGCAGCAAATGTTTCTCCTATTTTCGAAAGTGAATACCATAAAATTCATCACATGATATTTTTAAATTTAGTCTTCCTCTTTTTCTTTCAAGTTAAGCACCGTTAATTGATACCACATTAATCTTTAACTAATACTAATTTGACTTTTAAGATCAGATTTTCAAATTTAATTGATACTAATTTAATAACTAATTCTTCTTAAATGAATTCTTCCCTTTTGCAAATAAAGGCATTTTCAATTAAATAGTCTTTTAAAATCAAATTATTTTTTTTAGCATTTTTTTCTATTGCACATATTTAAAGTAAGCATATTGAATTTCAAACAATCAACCATCAATCAAATAATCAATCATAATCATGATATAGTAAATTTTTTCCTAATGAAAATTTTGCTTTCATTGATTTTGAAATGAAATATTTACAATAGGATGTCTTCAATCATGACAACAAAATGATCAATTGATGTAAAGCATTTTTGAAATATTCATTAATCATTAGAAATGATGACACAATCAAATCAATCAAAGTATGAATCGACAAGTTGAAAAATATATAAATGCTTAAATTAAAGATGAATAAATCAAGCAATATAAGTGATTTCTTTTCAAGTTTTAAAAAAAAATTATTTCTTTCGGCACAACTCAACCAAAATTAGAATAAGATTTAGTTTAAGAAAAATTTCTCCCTCATTTAGAAAATACAATTTCAATACTATATTTTCTTTTTCTCAAAACTTTAGATTCAAAAAAAAATGCTTTTCAAATTTAGCTAAGGAATAGCTTTAAGCTTTAAAAAATCCTAGATAAATATATTCTTTCAAAATTAGAAATTTGGATATATTATCATAGAGTTTTGTTTAATTTTTTTAATAATTACTTTTTAAGAAAAAAATATTTTTTAAGAAATATTACACATTCAGTTTAGAAAAGATATCAAACATTTGCAATTGGTCTCAAACATTATCATATTAAAATATGGCTGTGCAAACTTAGATCTGAGACAAAGCATTCTTTTTTTCCTTTCTTTTTTTGTCAAAAGGAGTACAAGGCGATAAAATCTGATACCAATTGTTTTAGTTTTTTTTTGATAAAAAAAGATGAATCCATTAAGTTCAGATCAAATTATTTTGATAAATCATTTTGAATTGATACCAATGAACTATGCAAATAAATCATAGAGAGATTTACTATTTAAATTTAGATCTTTCTTTTCTTAAGAAATATTACTCAATTTAGTTTAGAAAGATATAAAATTCTTTGAATTTATCTCAAAAGATATCATATAAGCTATACAAAATCAGATTCGAAATAAAATATTCTTTTCTTTTTGCCGAAAGAAAGCAATGGAGTGCAAGGTAGAAAAAATCTGTTTGATACCAATTGTGAAACTTCACTTAAGGATGAATTCTTTGATACCAATGCAAAATATGAATAAACAAGATTACATGAAAGCTCAGGTATAAGTGAACCAACAAGTCAAGCAACAAATAAATGCCTATTAATGATTTTTTATAAGATTCAAAAATTATTTGTCTAGAATTTTCATTTGGAGTAAAACATTTTTCAAGATTAAACTTGATATCAATTAATTATTAAAAATCATAATAGGATCAAACCATGCAAAGTATGATTGTATAAAAAGTAAAATAGAAATGATTTCTCTAAAGCAAATCAAATAACTAGAACAACAAGAGTGCATAAATAGATCAAAATAATTTCACTTTTAATATTTCAATAATATTTTCTTTTATTCAGTTCAAAATTATTTTTTTCCTATTTTTCATAACAAATGCTAGAAAACTTGACTTTATTAACTCTCCCTCTGTGTTGGAAAATTAATTTTTCTTAATTCTCTTCTTATTTCTTTCAAATCAAGCATATTTAATTAATTTAAATAAGCAATCATTTCTCCCCCTTTGTTTTGCAAGCAAAGCACATATTGAGTTAAACAAATAATATCAAACACATTGAATTTTCATAAAAAATAAAATTTTCATTTATTAGCCAATGGTGATTACAAAGATAAAATCATAAAAGCATGCAAAATGTATGAGAGCTATATCTTATATAGATGTCAAAAATAGATTGAAAGGATCACTAAAGCTATGGAAAGGAATCCTAGGATCTTAAGCAAGTATATATCGGGATAATCCTAAGATATAGGTCTAGGCTAGGTAAAAGGAGAGTATAGTCTAATATCTCCAAATCACTGGGCCCGGTAGCGAACATCCTCCCTTGTTGCAGTGAGTGCCTGAATCAATCTCTCTAACTCATCTCTGACCAATGATAATGCCTCCATCTAATCTCATCTCGTCTGGTGTGCCTCTAATATGTATCTTTAAAGTTCTGCACAGATTGACGCTATGATCTTGATGGAGAGTCTCTCAACAAATGTATCCTCATCCAGTCTATCAAGTAATCATGAGCTAGTATCTGGATGGCTGGTCTGTGAAAGTGAAGCTGTTTCTATTTGTTCATGCTGCTCTGCTGGTTCTGTCCTGATATGTACTGCAATAGGCTCTACTATAGGAGTCTCATCATCATCATCTCCTATATCATGAGAGCTGATATCCTCAATACCCTCAATCGTCATCTCGTTCAAATACAAATCTTAAATGTGTAGTTGCTTGAAATAATCTAAGGTGCTCTTACTGGTCTGTATGTGTAGTGTGCATTCAATGCTATCAACATTTGTCTCAATCTGCATGCCTTTCACTTTATAAACTATACTTTTTTTTCCTTTGGGCAAAATGCTTCCGGAGTGCCATTGGAGAATAAGAACTACAAGATTAGAATAGAAATGGAGACGAAAGGTCCGATTTTAGTAAGAGGGGTTTGAAAGGAATTACGGCTCGAGAAAATTGACAATGGAATGATAGAGTCTTAGGATATTTTTAAATAAGAGAACTAATCTCAGAAAAAAAGGGGTCGACTCCTAAATTAAGAGTCGGCTCCTGAAGAGAGGTCGACTGCAATGAAATTGGGAGTCGGCTCCTCGAAGTAGAAAATAGTTCAAGTAGTTTTTGATTCAAAAAAAATTTAATCAAATTGAATAAGAATCAATAGGCAATCAAATCGATGATCAAGAAAGATATTCAAGTCAAATTGGGGGATCAAAAATTAATCAATCATGGGGGCAAGATTATCAAGTCAAGGGACTCATGTAAAAGAAAATCTAGATATAGGCTCTATGAGTTTTGGTTGAACTATAAAATTTCAAATCCTTAGAGATAAGCTAATATGCAATGTAATTCAACACATCAAGCACTTAATTTTTGTGATTAAATGTCTTATCTTCAAGTACTTTATTTCATACAAAATTTTTATTAAAATTTTAATAATTTAGTATTTTATGGAGGAATATCAAATATAGTTTTACTTGTATGTTCAGCAACTCAAAAATATTCATATCTGTTGGGGATAAACTCTGCTCCCGCCGAAGTCCAATCTGATGCTTAACCTAATGTAATTGGTAATCACAGAAGAGCTTCGATCGAGAATTCTCCCTGGACTCCTCCAGCGGCCGAACTCCTTCTGGACTCCTCCAGCGGTCGAACCCCTTTCGGATTCCTTCAGTAGCTGAACTCCTCCAGCGGTCGAACTCCATCCGGACTTCTTCATCAGTCGGCATTCTTTTGGACTTCTCCATCAGTCGAACTCCTCTCGGACTTCTTCGGTCGGACTTCTCCATCAGTCGGACTCCTTCCGGACTTCTCCTTCGATCGAACTTCTCCATCAGTCGGACTTCATCTGGACTTCTCCTTTAGCCGGACTCCTCCCAGACTTCTCCTTCGATCGGGCTTCTCCATCAGTCGAACTCTATCCGGATTCCTCTCCTTCAGTCAGATTCCTTTAGGAGCCGAACTCCTTCCAGACTTCTCCTTTAATCGGATTCCTCCAGGAGCCGAACTCCTTCTGGGCTTCTCCATTAGTCGAACTCCATTCGGATTCCTCTCCTTCGGTCGGATTCCTCCAGGAGCCGAACTCCTTCCGGACCTCTCCTTTAGTTGGATTCCTCCAAGAGCCGAACTCCTTTCGGACCTCTCCTTCAGTCAAATTCCTCCAGCAGCCGAACTCCTTTCGGACCTCTCCTTCAGTCGGATTCCTTCAGGAGCTGAACTCCTTCCGGACTTCTCCTTCAGTCGGATTTCTCTACCAGTCGGACTTCTTCTGGGCTTCTTCATCAGTCGAACTCCATCCGGATTTCTTCAATGGATTACTTTCAGATTTCAAGTAGTATTCCTCTTGGATGATCCCCTCTAGCCGTATTCTCTTTAGGAGTCCGAACTCCTCTGGAATTGATATATGTAAAAGCTCTTCATCAACCAATGCCTGCTTCCTCTAAACTCCGATTATTAAATCCCAACGAACGACCACATCACAACAACGGATACCTCTCTCCGTGACAAACTCCACGTGGCCCCAAGCGACCTATTATCGGATGGTTATGGTTGTCACTATTAGTCTGCTACAGGCGGCGCTATAGACGGCGCCTCCCTCCGTAACAGACTCCAGGCGGCGCCTCCCTCCGTAACAGACTCCATGAGGCCTCGAGCGGCCCACTACCGGATGGCTATGGCTGTTACTATCAGTCTGCTTCAGGCGGCGCTACAGGCAGCGCCTCTCCGTAATAGACTTCACGCGGCTCCGAGCGGTCCGCTACCAGATGGCTATGGCTGTCACTATCAGTCTGTTATAAGCTCCGTCCATAAAAAGGGATCCTCCAGATACGTTTTGGCTAAGCTCTCTTTTCCTTCCTAAAAATTCTGCTGAATTCTTTGCTGAGCATTCCATTTCTGTTGGTTAGAAGAGCTGACTTGATCGTCGGAGGGTCCTGCCGGAGCCACCACCACCGACTTCGGATGGAATTTTATTTTGCAGGTTATCGACGGTGACCTCTTTTTCCTCAACTCCAGCTCGATCCGGCGTCGATCAGATTCTGCACCAATAGGATTGGTGCTAGAGGAAGGATCCTCTGTTTTCGAGGTACCCTTGTTCTTAAAGGAGTGCTCAGTCGATTCTATGGATCTTTTTCTTTAAGGTTCATCTCCATCCTCTTCCTCAATTCCAAGAAATGCCTCCAAAGAAGACGACTATCCGGAGATCTATCGCTTCTGCCATTAGATCTGAGCCAGATCCATCTGTTCCTACTCCATCGTCGGCGCTTCAACCTCCACCTCCATTGGTGACCATGGTATATTCGGAGCAGTTTAACCTGTTGATGCAGCGGATTCAGTGCCTTACCGAAATGGTGCAGGCCATGCGGTAGTCTCCGATAGCGGTTCCGCTAGGAAACCCGCTATCGGGATGCTAGGAATCGATCCCAAGGAGAAGCACTTGGGCTAGCATACCCGTCGCCCCTGGGAAGGAGAAACAGAGAGCAGAGGATCCTCGTTCGGATTATGATTCTTCTTCGGAAGAGACCTCCATCTACAGTCGGAAGCTTTCCAAGATCTGCGTTCGAGATGACGTCCTCGATCAGAAACTGTGGGAGATGGACCGACGGATTGAGGAATTCCACCACGTCGCCTCGGCTTATCATGATGACGTCTGCATCGATCCTCTTTTCTCTTTTCGATTTATGCAAGAGCCCATTCCGTCGAACTTCAAGCTCCCCCAATTTAAAAGCTACGATGGAACCTCTGATCCTGTCGATCATCTGGAGGCCTTTCGAACCATGATGCTGCTCCGTGGCGCACTAAACGTCATCTTATGCTGAGCTTTTTCATCTACCTTGAAGGGAGCAGCAAGAAATTGATACTCGACATTGAGGCCAGGTACGATCTTCTTCTTTGATTAGATGAGCCATCAGTTTGCGGCTTACTTTTTCAGCAGCCGACGTCCGTGCCGAGGTTCGGATTTCTTGATGAATATCAAGTAGAAGGAGGAATCTATCTGGACTTATGTCATCCGGTTTAATGCTGCTGCATTGGAGGTCCAGAACCTGGACCAGTCTGTTGTGATGGCTGCACTTAAGGGCGGCTTTCAGAAGAACGATTTGCTGTTCTCCTTGGAGAAGAAGTACCTCAGGGACTTTACTGATATGCTAGCTCGGGCTGAGGGATATGCTCGAGTGGAAGAAGCCTTCAAATTGAAAGATGAGGAAGCCGTAGGAGAGCGACGGATGGGCGAGTCTAATAGACCCGCCGCTGATAGAGGGCCGAATGAAGTTCGGTCGCACTTATGGACTCCCTCCGAGCACAAGCGAGCCCGAACTCCTCGAGCTCGTCGTCAAAGAAGTCCCGACAGAGGGCACGAAGAAGTTCTCCCCCTAGAAGGTTTTATAACTACGCCCCCCTCAATGCTCCAAAAACGTAAGTATTGATGGAGATCAAGGAACAACTATCGAGGCCTGAAAGGATGCATACTCACTCTAGCAAGTGCAATCATAGCAAATACTGCCTCTACCATCGTGACCACGGCCACGATACTGAAGAATGCATTCAACTCCAAGACGAGATCGAGGAGCTCATCAGGAGAGGCCGGCTGGGTCGATTCCTCAGACGCTGGCCTGAAGCAAGAGAAGATCGGCCGAAGGCACTGTCGCAGCCAGAACCACCAATGAGGGAGGAATGACAAGGAGATCGGCCGTCTCTCAGCATCACCAACACTATCTCTGGGGGACTTAGTACTTTGGCAAGCCGCCATCTCTTAGCCTTGAAGCTAGGAGAAGCTTGCTCCAAATTGGAAAGGCCCATATGAAAAGAGGAGGTCGTCCGGTCCGAAACTTATCGTCTGAAGGAGCTTGGAGGAATAACGCTCCTACGATCTTGAAATTTAGAAAATCTGAGAATGTACTTTCAGTAATTTTTCTTCGATAAAACTCCTCCGTTTCAACATTATTGTTTCTTGGTGCAAAAATTATGTGATGACGAAAAAGAGGCAATCAAAAGTGGCCATGTTAGGAACAGAAGGAGAACCTTGTCCTAACATGAGCAAGTCGAAGACCTCTGGTTATTTAAGACAGGAGGGGAGAGGTCCATTCAACGGCCCTAATGTACCCCTACGACCCGTTAGGAATAGGAGGAGAATCTTGTCCTAACGTGAGCAAAGTCGAAGACTTTGTTTATTTTAGATGAGGTGAGAAGAGAGGTTCTGACAATGGCTCTAATATGCCCTTACAGCCCGTTAGGAATAGGAGGAGAACCTCGTCCTAACGTGAGCAAAGTCGAAGGCCTTGTTCATTTTAGACGAGGTGAGAAGAGAGGCCCCGACAACAACCCTAATGTGCCCCTACAGCCGTTAGGAATAGGAGGAGAACCTCGTCCTAACATGAGCAAAGTCGAAGGCCTCGTTCGAGGACAGGAGGAGAACCTCGTCCTAATGTGAGCAAAGTCGAAGGCCTCGTTTATTTTAGACGAGGTGAGAAGAGGTTCCGACAACGGTTTTAATATGCCCCTGCCGCCTCCTGATAGGAATGGAAGAAGAACCTCGTCCTAACATGAGCAAAAGTCAGAACCTCGTAGGCCAAAGACATGGAGAAGGAAGAAGCTTGGTGGAGAATACTAATACGTGTTTTCCCACCACAACTTGACTACGTCAAATACGAAAGGTAGAACTTTATCCTGGTTTGCAAGAGAGGTCCTAGTTCAACGTTTACAATAGGCCCGGCGTCCACAACGAACCCGGCGTCCGCAATAAGCAGCAAGCGCGGGAACCCAGGACCGGACTTCGGCCATCGCCTTTTTCACTTTCTTCCGAGCTTCAACTTCAATGGGAGATAAGATCTCCCCTTTAACCTCGGTTGGAGATAAGATCTCCCCTAAGCTTCAACTTCAACAGAAGATAGGATCTCCTCCAACCTCGGCTCCTTCAACCTCGGTTGGAGATAAGATCTCTCCCGAGCTTCAACCCTTCAACAGGAGATAAGATCTCCCCCGAGCTTCAACCTCGGCTGGAGATAAGATTCTCCCGTGAGCTTCAACTTCAACAGGAGATAAGATCTTCTTCAACCTCAATAGGAGATAAGATCTCTCCCGAGCTTCAACCTCAATAGGAGATAAGATCTCCTCCAACCTTTCAACAGGAGATAAGATCTCCTTCAATCTCGACTGGAGATAAGATCTCCCTCGAGCTCCAACCCTTCAATAGGAGATAAGATCTTTTTCAAACCTCAGCTGGAGATAAGATCTCTCCGAGTTTTCAACCTCAACAGGAGATAAGATTTCCTTCAACCTCGGTTGGAGATAAGATCTCCCCCGAGCCTCCAACCTTTCAACATGAGATAAGATCTCCTTCAACCTCGGTCGGAGATAAGATCGCCCCCGGACTCCAACATCAATAGGAGATAAGATCTCCTTCAATCTCGGTCGGAGATAAGATCTCCTCCGAGCTTCAACTTCAACAGGAGAAAATTTTCTTCAACCTCGGCTGGAGATAAGATCTCCCTCGAGCTTCAACCTTAACAGGAGATAAGATCTCCTTCAACCTCGATCGAAGATAAGATCTCCGAGCTTCAACTTCATCAGGAGATAAGATCTTCAATCTCGATCGGAGATAAGATCTCCTCCGAGCTTCAACTTCAATAGAAGATAGGATCTCCTTCAACCTCGGTCGGAGATAAGATCTCCCCCAAGCTTCAACCTCGATCGGAGATAAGATCTCCTTCAATCTCGATCGGAGATAAGATCTCCCTCGAGCTTCAACCTCATCAGGAGATAGATCTCCTTCAACCTCGACTGGAGATAAGATCTTTTCCGAGTTTCAACTTCAACAGGAGATAAGATCTCCTTTAACCTCGGCTGGAGATAAGATCTTCCCTGAGCTTCAACTTCAACAGAAGATAGGATCTCTTTCAACCTCAGTCGGAGATAAGATTTTCTCCGAGCTTTAACCTTAATAGGAGATAAGATCTTCTTTAACCTCGATCGGAGATAAGATCTCCCTCGAGCTTCAACTTCATCAGGAAATAATATCTCTTTCAACCTTAGCTGGAGATAAAATCTCCTCCGAATTTCAACTTCAATAGAAGATAGGATCTTCTTCAACATCGACCGAAGATAAGATCTCTCCCAAGCTTCAACCTCAACAGCAGATAAGATCTCCTTCAATCTCGATCGGAGATAAGATCTCCCTCGAGCTTCAACCTCATCAGAAGATAAGATCTCTTTCAACCTCGGATGGAGATAAGATCTCCTCCGAGCTTCAACCTTAATAGGAGATAAGATCTCCTTCAACGTCGGTCGGAGATAAGATCTTCCATGAGCTTCAACTTCAATAGAAGATAGGATCTTCCCCAAGCTTCAACCTCGGTCGGAGATAAGATCTCCCTCAAGCTTCAACCTCAACAGGAGATAAGATCTCTCCCGAGCTTCAACTTCATCAGGAGATAAGATCTTCTTCAACCTTGGCTGGAGATAAGATCTCCCCCAAGCTTCAACTTCAACTTCAACAGAAGATGGGATCTCCTTCAACCTCAGTCGGAGATAAGATCTCCCCCAAGCTTCAACCTCAACAGGAGAAGATCTCCTTCAACCTCGGTCGGAGATAAGATCTCCCTCGAGCTTCAACTTCATCAGAAGATAAGATCTTCTTCAATCTTGGTCGGAGATAAGATCTTCTTCGAGCTTCAATCTCAATAGGAGATAAGATCTCATACAACCTCGGTCGGAGATAAGATCTTCCTCGAGCTTCAACTTCAACATAAGATAGTATCTCCTTTAACCTCAATCGAAAATAAGATCTCTCCTGAGCTTCAACTTTAACTAGAGATAAGATCTCCTTCAATCTCGGTCGGAGATAAGATCTCCTCCGAGCTCCAACTTCATCAGAAGATAAGATCTCCTTCAATCTCGGTCGGAGATAAGATCTCCCCCGAGCTTCAATTTCAACAGAAGATAGGATCTCCTTCAACCTTGACTGGAGATAAGATCTCCCCCGAGCTTCAACGTCAACAGGAGATAAGATTTCGTTCAACCTAAACGGATGCAGAGCCCGAAAAAGAATTTCGACGGTCGTCTTTTTTTGTACTTTCTTATTTCGAATTTTGAACTCGAAAGTAGGGGGATTATTGTTGGGGATAAACCCCACTCCCGCCAAAATCCAGTCTGATGCTTAGCCTAGTGTAACTGGTAATCACGGAAGAGCTTCGATCGAAAATTCTTACTCCAGCGGTCGAACTTCTTTCGGACTCCAATGGCGGAACCCCTTTCGGACTCCTTCAGCAGCTGAACTCCTTCAGCAGTCGAACTCCATCCGGACTTCTCCATCTGTCGGACTTCTTCTGGACTTCTCCATCAGTCAAACTCCTTCCAAACTTCTCCTTCGATCGGACTTCTTTATCAATCAGACTCCTTCCGAACTTCTTCTTTGACCGAACTTCTCCATCAGTCGGACTTCATCCAGACTTCTCCTTCAGCCGGACTTCTTTCAGACTTCTCCTTCGACCAGGCTTCTCCATCAGTCGAACTCCATCCAGATTCCTCTCCTTCAGTCAGATTCCTCCAGGAGCCGAACTCCTTCCGGACTTCTCCTTCAATCGGATTTCTTCAGGACTCGAACTCCTTCCGGACTTCTCCTTCAGTCGGATTCGTCCATCAATCGAACTCCATCTGGATTCCTCTTCTTCGGTCGGATTCCTCGAGGAGCCGAACTCCTTTCGGACTTCTTCTTCAGTCGAATTTCTCCAGGAGCCGAACTTCTTTCGGACCTCTCCTTCAGTCGAATTTCTTCAGGAGCCAAACTCCTTTCGAACTTCTCCTTCAGTCAGATTTCTCCACCAGTCGACTCCTGGGCTTCTCCATCAGTCGAACTCCATCCGGATTCCTCCAGTGGATTACTTCCAAATTTCAAGTAGTATTTCTTTCAGATGATCCCCTCTAGCCGTATTCCTTTTAGAAGTCCGAACTCCTCTGGAAGTGATATATGTCAAAGCTCTTCATTAACCAACACCTGCTTTCTTCGAACTCCGACTATTGAATCCCAACGAACGGTCACATCACGACAACGGACACCTCTCTCTGTAATAAACTCCATGTGGCCCCGAGCGGCCCACTATCGAATGGTTACGACTGTCACTGTAGCGTTGCTTTCCTCCATAACAGACTCCATACGGCTCCGAGCGGCCCACTATCGGACGGCTACGGCTGTCACTATCAGTCTGCTACAAGCTCCGTCTATAAAAAGAAATCTTTCAGATACGTTTTGGCTAAGCTCTCTTCTCTTTCCCAAAAACTCTGCTGAATTCTTTCTTGAGCACTTCATTTCTGTTGGTCAGAAGAGCTGACTTGATCGTCGGAGGGTCTCGTCGGAGCCACCACCACCAACTCCGGACAGGATTTTGTTTTGCAGGTCACCGGCGGTGACCTCTTCTTTCTCAACTCCAGCTCGGTCCGGCGTCGACCAGATTCTGCACCAACAATATCTAATTAAGTATCTTTTAATTTAAGTTTACCAATTGCAAAATTGATATGGGAAAGCTGTTATATCATGTTGAATTTTAAGATAATTTGAATTTATATCATAACATGATACTTAGAGGAGAATATATTGATCTCTTAAAAGCAAAGTATTCAAATCATCAAAATCAATCAGTCATACTAATCTTACCAATATATGAAAAGTATTTCAAGAAAGTAAACATAATATGAAATCATAATGATAGATCATTAAAATTAATAGAATTAACCAAACAAACATTGATGGTATGATGTGAGAAAAGTTTAGATTTTACTAATATCATCACCCATCCAAATCCATTTCCAAGGCATCCAACTAAAAGTATTTTCTCATTTTATTTTATTAGATCCTTGGTGTACCTACTAAATCATTTACTAGTTTTTGATACCCAAGTCATCTTGGGTCTATGAAGGTTAGAGCTCATGGTTCCTTGTAAAACCCAAATCTTCTTCATATTTGAATTTTCAGATTTACTAGAAAACATGTGTAGGATTTGTGTCCTACTTTTTCACATTTAAAGCAAGTAATATTTGAAAACTTGTTGCTTGATAAGTTCACAAAGATGTTTTTCAGAAATTTTTATTTCTTAAGAGGATTATAGCCTAGGCCGGCTTTATCTTAAACGGCCTTTTGATTTTCAAGTATCATTTGAAGTTTATTTGAGCTAAAGAGTAAACTTTTTTACCATAGGTTTTAACTTAGCAATTTCATTTCTTAAGTTTAGATTTTCTTGAGTTAAAACCAATTTCTCATTGGAAATTATCTCATTTTCTTTTAGTAAAGATTGATTCTTTGATTTTAATTCTTTGTTCTTTACCCCTAAATTCTTTAAATCATCAACTAAATCATAAAATGCTTCTTGGAGTTCTTCAAAAGTAAAATCATTAGAAATTTCAGCATTTACCTCATTTTCATATGCCATAAGGCACAAGTTGGCTTGTTTATGTGACTTTTCTTCTTCGGAGCTCGAATCATCGCTATCACTCCATGTAGCCACCATAGCTTTTTTCTTGTACTTTTTGGGGTCCTTCTTGAGTTGTGGACATTTGGATCTAAAGTGCCTCAGCTTCTTACACTCATAACAAATAAGGGGCTGCTCCTTATCCTTCTCCTTGCTATGCTCCCCTTTTGTAGGTGGCCTCTTCTTCATCCCTTATTTTCTTTTCTTCAAAATTCTTTTAAACTTTCTAGTGATGAGGGCCAATTCTTCATCTTGCTCTTCATTTTCTGTTTCATCGGATTCCTCATCTAGTTGAGTAATGGATTTGAGGGCGATTGTCTTTTTCTTCTTGACATCTTCTTGATGTTGCTTCATGCTTAGCTCATGTATCATAAGCGATCCTAGAAGCTCTTCCAAAGGTAATATATTCAAATCTTTGGCTTCCTAAATCACGGTGACCTTGGCTTCTCATGTTTTTGACAATGACCTAAGTATCTTCCTTACAAGATCACAGTTAGAATAAGACTTGCTGAGACTTTTTAAATTATTTATAATATCCGTAAAGTGAGTAAACATTTCAGTTATTGACTCATCATGCTCCATTTTAAAAAGTTCATATTTATGTACAAGCATGTTAATCTTTGACTTGGTTGGTACCTTCATGTGTTACTTCTAACCTATCTCATAATTTCTTAGTAGACATGTATGTTGAAATACGATTAAATTCATTAGCATCTAAAGCACAATATAAAACATTCATGGCTTTAGCATTGAGCTGAGCCATTTTCTTATTAACCTCATCCTATTTTCTTTCGAGTTTGGTTGATTCCATACCATCAGTTATCTTAGTGGGTGTGTATGGTTCATTAACTATGATATTCTACATATCATAGTCAAGTGCTTGAATGAAAATTTTCATCCGAGCTTTCCAATAGGTGTAGTTTGACCCATTGAAAAGTAGAGGTCAGTTTGTGGACTGCCCCTCGGCCAGAGAGATATCAACTTGGGTTGCCATAGATCTTTGGCTCTTTGATGGTTAAATCAAAATATGGCTAGAGCACTGGGCTCTGATACCACTTGTTGCCCAGCTATGCAATCCAAGAGGGGGGAGGGGGTGAATTAGGTTTTTAAAATTTTAAAGCTAATTTAGAATCATAAAGATTAAGTAATAATAAGCAAGTTATATGTAGTAAGTGATTTAAGCAAAGTGTGGAAATGAGATGTAAGTATACAAGAAAATAAAAAAATTAAGATAGAGAGCAAGTAAGCACACCACAAACAATCAAGATTTATAGTGGTTCAGTGCCAACCTTGTACCTACATCCACTCCCCAAGTTCCTATTTGGGAATTTAAATCCACTAAAATGTATTCAACAAGAATACAATGTCGGTACGTCCAACCCTAGCTATTGAAGGGAAATCCTGATTTCCCGGTCCAGGTTCGTTCAGATATGATTAGATCAAGAGATATATTTCAAAAATTTTCTCTTGATCTCAATCAGATCTTGATATGTTTCAGATCTGATTCTTATTATTTTAATAAATAAAATAAAATAAGATAAATTAAATCAAATTTAATTTACCTGATTTGGGTAATCCTATTACCCTGTAGATGATCCTGATTGCAGCGGAAGGTTCTGGATCTTAGCCACGCAAGCGCCTGGCCTCTACCGGTATCCACTCGGGTTGGATCTGGAGATCCTCTTCTTCTCTATCACACCTCCAAAAATCAGATCTGGATCTGATCTGGAGGATCTTCAAAACTCTTTTGAAGATCTGCAGTCGTCCTTTTGCAGCAGCGCAGCCTTCTTGCTTTTGATCGCCTTTCCTTGATCTGAATCGCACCAACCTAAAGTCCAAAACACCTTTTGGACGTGGAGAGCAAGGGGAGAAGAGACTATGGCATGGAGAAGGAGGGGAGAGGCAGCCTTGGGGCGTGGGAAATCTCTATTGAATTAGGGTTGGGCGCAGGGTCTTATTTATAGACCTCTTGTGATCCAACTCCTCTTCCTCTCAACCAATCACAACCCTTTGTGAAATCAGATCTAAATCTGATTGGTTGGAATAGAGACCCCTGGATTCCTCCTTAGAGGGCGCCTAAGACCAGTCAAACTGGATTCTTAGTAGAACTCTGATTGGAATCCAAAAGGGAGGTGGAGTCCTTGTCCAACAAGGACTCCTAGGCGCCTCCTACTTGGGCTCACGCCACCCTTGGCGTGCGCCCTTCTCCTTGCCAGGTTCTGGCAGGGGGACAGGCCCCCACCAGCTCTCCAATAGGTGCATGACATGTGGTCAAAAGTCAAAGGGTCAATGGTCAACGTTTGACCAGTCAAAGGTAGACTTTTGACCAAAGTCAAAGAACAAGAAATGGCAGGTGACCAAAAATGGCAGGTAATGTCTTACAAATAAGACAACCTATTCTGACTTGGACAACCTCCAGTCAGACCATATGAAGGCCTCTGATTGAGCACAAACTCCTTTGGCTCAGTCAGGACAACTTATTTATGATAGTAAAAGAAGAACGTTAGGTTCAATCGAGTGCTAGCACGATTTCCTTGAACCTAATTGAATCTCATTCAGATCAATTGAACTAGATCAGTTCAATTGATGATCACCAGATTCAAACCCTTGTTTGTGTGACCCAGTTAGGTTCAGTTCTGTATGGTAATGGGATATGTCATGATCTCTATCATAGACATCATCGAAACTCCTTTCGATGGATCAGAACTCTTCTGATTCGAACAGCTAGAATGATCGATCATCTAAATCATTCTAATTGCTCCCAAAATCCACCAGTGACACCTAGCAGTATATGGTGGCAACCCATCAGAGCTGAATGCGAACCTCTTGGTGCAGCTACCTGTGTGATTAAGTTCTTCTATCTTGAGCCCCGATCAGATTAGGGTTAAGGTGAACTCGTCAAACCCTAGTCTCTGTCATATGATGTAATCATTCGATTCGAGTCCAATGTGAAAATCTAAATAGAAACTCTTTCTATTATTTCACTCTGCCATGGCCATGGGCTTCTGGACTTGATTCTCATGATCATCATAGGGCTACTCCTCTACCACCGAGGTAGATAGATCCCATCTTGATGCAATCCAGTTCCTACAATGAACATGCTATAGCCAACATACACCTCAGGGTTCCATATGGCTAGGAGACCGAGTAATGGTGTAGTCAAACTATAACACCCTCAAGGTGAACTGCCGATGCATCTCAGGTCAAAGAACCAGACACACTACTGCAGCATCGAGTCAGTCATTGACGAGAAGGTAGACTTCCTAATGACTACTCGAGGTGGTCACGCTCAGTGCCCTCGTTCTCTAACGAGTACCTGTACTCTCGCTCCGGTGTCTCCACACCGTAGACTCAAGACTCATCTACTAAAGAGAAGCGATCGTACACCAACCTTCCGGATCAATCACCATCCTCGTGATGATCCTATGGTCGGGAGCTGTTTATGAGTTAATAATGATTATTCATGTCTTAAATTTTCAACTCTTGAAAATATGAATTATCATTACCATTAACTCAAAGGATGTATCACAGACACTAAATACACATGTGTGATAGAAAATAACCCATTTTATTAATTATAGTCAAAATTATAATTTTGCCCCTAGAAGTGTATTACAAGTGTCAGCCAATTCTGGCTTCTAGGGCACATATATCTAACAATCTCCCACTTGTCCTAAAGCCAATTGGCTACAAGTCTAAGTCCCATCTTCTCAAGGTGGGCTTCGATCTTCTGCTGGCCCAACGGCTTTGTAAGTGGGTCTGCCACATTATCTGCGGAGTTGACTCTCTTGACCTCAACGTAACCTTTCTCAAGGTAATCGCGGATGAGATGATATCGCCGCTCAATGTGCTTGGACTTCTGGTGAGACCTCGGCTCCTTAGCAAGGGCTATGGCGCCATTGTTGTCGCAGTAAAGAGGAATGGCATCTGATGGCATTACTCCAATTTCTGCAGCAAACTTCTTGTACCAGAATGCTTCCTTTGCAGCCTCTGATGCAGCTATATATTCTGCTTCCATGGTGGAATCTGCTATCACAGTTTGCTTGGAACTCTTCCAGCACATTGCACACATTGCACAGACTTCCAGATGTCGACTTTCGATCATCTATATCGGACATGAAGTCCGAGTCTGTGTATCCCTGGAACTTGGAGTTCTCCATTACCAAAGACCAACATCATATCCTTAGTTCTTCTCAAGTACTTAAGGATACATTTCACAGAAGTCCAGTGTTCTTCACCTGGATTTGACTGATATCTGCTTGTGACACTCACAGCATGGGCTATATCAGGTCGTGTACATAGCATGGCATACATGAGGCTCCCTATTGCAGAAGCATAAGGGATCTTGCTCATGCGTTCTATTTCCTCAGGTGTGCTGGGGCACATCTTCTTGGAAAGATGAATACCATGTCTGAAGGGTATTAATCCCCTCTTAGAGTTTTCCATACTAAACCTCTTTAGTACTTCCTCTATGTACATCTTCTGTGAAAGTCCTAGCATCCTATTCGGTCTATCCCTATAGACCTTAATTCCTAGAATAAAGGATGCTTCACCTAGGTCTTTCATGGAGAATTCCTTGGACAACCACATCTTGACTGATGTCAACATGGGAATATCATTCCCAATAAGGAGGATGTCATCCACGTACAATACGAGGAAGACAACAGCGCTCCCACTGACCCTTTTGAAAACACATGGTTCCTCTTCATTTTTGATGAAACCAAACTTTTTGATCACATCATTGAAACGAGTGTTCCAGCTCCGAGATGCTTGCTTAAGTCCATATATGGACCTTTGCAGCTTGCAAACCTTGTGATCAGTATCACTGGATGTGAAACCTAGCGGCTGTTCCATATAGATATCTTCCTCAAGATATCCATTTAGGAATGCCGTTTTCACGTCCATTTGCCATATTTCATAATCGAAATAGGCTGCAACAGCAAGCAATGTGCGGATGGATTTTAGCATAGCTACCTGGGGAAAAGGTATCCTGATAGTCAATGCCTTCACGTTGACTATAACCTTTTGCCACCAGTCTAGCCTTGAATGTCTCCACATTCCCATCTGCACCAATCTTTCTCTTGAAGATCCATTTACACCCAATAGGTACTATACCTTCTGGTGGATCTACCAAGGTCCAGACTTGGTTTGAGTGCATCGAGTCAATTTCTGACTTCATTGCCTCAAGCCATTTCTCGGAGTCGATATCTGATATCGCCTCGTTGTAGGTTTTGGGATCATCACCATGAGCACCATTACCTATGAGGAACATTTCCTCTACATCCTCTGAAATAATACCTAAGTATCTTTCAGGGGGACGGGAAACTCTTTCCGATCTACGAGGTGGAGGAGGTAGTGTTCTTATTGGCTCAACCTGATTTGGTTCCACTTGGTCCTTAGCTCGTTCTGCTTGTGAGACTTTCTCATCAAGCTTAATCTGCTTTCCAATGCCACTATCTTGAATAAACTATTTTTCAAGAAATATGGCATGTCGACTCACAATCACATTGTGGTCTTCTGGAATGTAGAAATAGTATCCTAATGACTCTTTAGGATATCCTATGAATCGAGCTCTAAAGGACCTAAACTCTAACTTGTCCGCTTGTTGTCTTTTGACATGAGCCGGACAACCCCAAATTCTGAGATGACTCAGACTTGGTTTCTTACCGTGCCATATCTCATACGGTGTGGTAGGAACGGTTTTAGAGGGAACCCTATTCAGTAAATAGATTGAAGTTAATAATGAATGTCCCCAAAGAAAATCAGGGAGGTCTGTGAAGCTCATCATGGATCGAACCATATCCAATAGAGTCCGATTTCTCCGTTCTGAAACCCCGTTGAGTTGAGGTGTTCCTGGTGGAGTCCATTGAGAGACTATGCCATTTTCCTTAAGATAGTCTAGGAATTCCCGGCTAAGGTATTCACCTCCTCGATCTGATCGAAGAACCTTAATGGGTTTTCCAGTTTGTTTTTCTACTTCATGTCTGAATTCTTTGAACTTTTCAAAAGCTTCAGACTTGTGTCTCATAAGATACACATACCCATACCTAGACAGATCATCGGTAAAGGTAATGAAGTAGACAAAATTGCCTCTAGCCGGCACATCAAATGGGCCGCACACATCAGTATGTACTAGGGCAAGGAGATCTGTGGCCCTCTCCCCATGTCCAACAAAAGGGAGTTTAGTCATTTTGCCTTGAAGACAAGATTCACAAGTTGGATATGACTCAAAAGTCAATGGACTCAATAGCCCATTTTTCTCCAATTTGTTAATCCTATCTTCTGCTATATGACCTAATCTCAGGTGCCATAGATATCTGTCGTTTGGACTATCCCTAGGTCGTTTGGCATTCACGTTTTGCTCGATAGTTAGAACAGGTACATCAATATGCAAGCTGATAAAGACCATTAATAAGGAAACCATTTGCAATTTTATTTCTTTCATAAAGAATGTTACAATGGTCCTTAAAGAAGGTGATCACATAACCTTCTTGTGCTAAGCATGAAACAGAAATCAAATTCCTGCTAGCTGCAGGCACATAATAACAGTCTTTTAAAACTAAGTCTAAACCAGATGGTAATCGAAGAGGGTATGTTCCCACGGCTACTGCAGCAACTCTTGCTCCATTACCGATGCGTAGGATCATGTCTCCATCCCTCAGCCTCCTGCTATCCTCAAGACCCTGCATAGAAGTGCACAGATGAGCACTAGAACCAGAGTCAAGCACCCAACTGGATGCAGAAGAAACCGTAAGGTTAGACTCAATAACGAGCATACCTCCAGAAGGACCTTCCTTCTTGTTCTTCAGGGTGGCCAGGTAAGTAGGGCAGTTCCGCTTCCAATGGCCGTCGCTGTTGCAATGGAAACACTTTCCTTTGCCATCGGACCTTTCTTCTTCGGTTCTGCCTTCTTCTTCTTTGATCCTTCCACCTTTTGCTTTTTCACAGACTTCTTTTTCTTTCCATAAGACTTTCTTTTGGAAGAAGTCCGTTCCATAGCAAGAACTGAGCCTTTAGAACCTTTCATAGAAAGCTCAGCGGTAACCAGCATATTCATTAACTCGGCCAAGGAATTTTGAAGTTTATGCATGTGGTAATTCATGATGAATTGCCCATATGCATCAGTCAAGGATTGCAGAATAATATCATTCTGCAGTCCAAGTCCAACTTCACACCGAGCTTCTCAAGCTCTTCCATGTCCTTGATCATTGTCAGACAGTGATCTTGGACTGACTGCCCATCACGCATCTTAGCCTTAAAAAGTCATTTCGTGACTTGATATTTGGCTGCGCGACTCTGTTCACCAAACATCTCCTGCAGGTGAGCCAACATTTGGCGAGCAGTCCCGATATCTTCATGTTGGCGCTGGAGCTCATCAGACATCGAGCCCAACATGTAAGTATCTGGCCTTATTATCTTCGTCAATCCATTTTTCCAGAGACGCTCTCTGTTCAAGTGGATGGACGGAGCTGGTAAGGTGGGAGGGTCCTGGTCCAAAACATGGTGTTAACTTCTCTGAACCCAAAACAATTTTGTAGTTCCTGAGCCAATCTTTATAATTGGGTCCAGTCAGTCTATGTGTGTCCTAGGATACGTGCCAATGGGTTGGACGCAGACATTTTCCTGTAGAGAGTCAAAGATTCTAGTTAGATACTGTAATTTTGACTTGACCAATTTGTTTAGGGATTTTATTTTTAAACAAATTAGCTCCCACTATTTTCTCGGATCCCTACACTCCCTCTGTAGAGATGCGAAAATCTCCACGATTAATGATTTCTAGTGGGTGGTGCGGTCTCACCAACTGACTCATCACCTCACCTAACAGTTATTGGTGATGGGTTAGCCAATGAGTGAACAACTCTTGTTCAATGATTCTCTAATCATGGTGCACCCAAACTTGGTCTCTAATTCATGAATCTCACCGTATCCGGAATATTGATCCACTCCTTAGTTAAGTCAGACCCACCATTTGCATAGACTGGGTTCCTAATTGAGTCTCTCACCGTATCCGAAATATTGAGCCCAACTCATCCTCCAGCCCATAGCATCCAATGCCTAATAGACATGGTTGCATCTTCCCGGTGCAACTGAGCCACTGTATCCAGCCGAGAACAATCAACCCCGGGAAGGGCCCGCACATCTACAATGGTGGAAGACCTCAGACTTAATCTTTTCTTAGGGAGAATTGATTCAGGTCTCATTAAACTAGACTTGGCTTAGTCATAACAATTATGACTAACCTAGTGGCATGGGTTAGCTCGGATTATTGACCACCTCAGATCAGAACTGTGTCAACAGATATGGCCAGGTAAGTGAGACCGGTGGAAGGAATATGCCATTAACTCGTACAAGAACGCATTCAGGTCGAGTAGCTTCCAATTAAAAACCAGTCGGTCGTCTGTGCCAAACTTACCTTAGACACCAAATTGTTGAGTCAGAACCAATTGGGTTAGCCTACAATCCAGACTCTAACCTCTGAGCCTAATTAGGTCTTGCTTGATCGTGACTCGATCTTGACCCAGACTTAATCCTATTAGGCTGGTCAATTTAAGCATTGTTGATCCCATCTAACCAACTCTTGATTCGGTTTGATCAACCGCTTAGACCTAATTGAGCTACCCAAGCCCGAACCCAGTATTATGAATATGTCTTAGATCTGAAATTCTCAATTTTAGACCTAATTAATATTCCATAAACTTAATTCTTAATTAAGTTGGGTTCATAAACAAAATATGCACAATAAATCCTAGGGTTTCAGGATCTAGGGTTTTGCAGAAAGTAAGTTTTGGGTTTCTGATTAAGGACGAACACGCAGCACCCCTACACATCATAAGAACACCCCATCGAATGGGAAGAGAGGGCCTTTAAACCCTTCTTCGTTCTTATGACCGGACGGCCAAGAGGAACGCCTTAATCAGGAACATGTAAATACTACAAAACAGTTATAGATCTATATCATATATCTCATATACAAATTTAGATCTAATCATGGCATATTTTGCATACATCTCATGTATCAAATCATGCATGTTTTCAGATCTAAATTATCTCATAATAATCTAAAAAATTAGATTTAAATTGATCTAATCAAAATAAATTCTAATCTAGACAATTATGTAGAACTATTCTACAACTAGTCTAGACATGCATCAATCATATCTCATATGATATTTAAAATTAAATAATTTTTATTTGCTATTTTATCAGATGTTATTATAACACTTATAATATCAAGAAAATAGTAAATAAGAAGATCTAAAATATGATTTAATCAGATTAAATCAAAGACATGCAAAACTATTCTATAGAACTATTCTATTCTAGAACTAGTCATGCATATCTTCATGTAATCTTAGATCCAAATCATTTAATTTTAATTTTTTCTGATTTCAGATCTGATCACATCTCATGTGACATCTGAAATCACTTTATTTTCTAATTAAAATAAAATTAAAATCAGATCTAAACAATTTAGAACCATGGCTCTGATACCAGTTGAAGGGAAATCCTGATTTCCCGGTCCAGGTTCGTTCCAGATCTGATTCAGATCAAGAGATATATTTCAAAAATTTTTCTCTTGATCTCAATCAGATCTTGATATGTTTCAGATCTGATTCTTATTATTTTAATAAATAAAATAAAATAAGATAAATTAAATCAAATTTAATTTACCTGATTTGGGTAATCCTATTACCCTGTAGATGATCCTGATTGCAGCGGAAGGTTCTGGATCTTAGCCACGCAAGCGCCTGGCCTCTACCGGTATCCACTCGGGTTGGATCTGGAGATCCTCTTCTTCTCTATCACACCTCCAAAAATCAGATCTGGATCTGATCTGGAGGATCTTCAAAACTCTTTTGAAGATCTGCAGTCGTCCTTTTGCAGCAGCGCAGCCTTCTTGCTTTTGATCGCCTTTCCTTGATCTGAATCGCACCAACCAAAGTCCAAAACACCTTTTGGACGTGGAGAGCAAGGGGAGAAGAGACTATGGCATGGAGGAAGGAGGGGAGAGGCAGCCTTGGGGCGTGGGAAATCTCTATTGAATTGCATTAGAATTAGGGTTGGGCGCAGGGTCTTATTTATAGACCTCTTGTGATCCAACTCCTCTTCCTCTCAACCAATCACAACCCTTTGTGAAATCAGATCTAAATCTGATTGGTTGGAATAGAGACCCCTGGATTCCTCCTTAGAGGGCGCCTAAGACCAGTCAAACTGGATTCTTAGTAGAACTCTGATTGGAATCCAAAAGGGAGGTGGAGTCCTTGTCCAACAAGGACTCCTAGGCGCCTCCTACTTGGGCTCACGCCACCCTTGGCGTGCGCCCTTCTCCTTGCCAGGTTCTGGCAGGGGGACAGGCCCCCACCAGCTCTCCAATAGGTGCATGACATGTGGTCAAAAGTCAAAGGGTCAATGGTCAACGTTTGACCAGTCAAAGGTAGACTTTTGACCAAAGTCAAAGAACAAGAAATGGCAGGTGACCAAAAATGGCAGGTAATGTCTTACAAATAAGACAACCTATTCTGACTTGGACAACCTCCAGTCAGACCATATGAAGGCCTCTGATTGAGCACAAACTCCTTTGGCTCAGTCAGGACAACTTATTTATGATAGTAAAAGAAGAACGTTAGGTTCAATCGAGTGCTAGCACGATTTCCTTGAACCTAATTGAATCTCATTCAGATCAATTGAACTAGATCAGTTCAATTGATGATCACCAGATTCAAACCCTTGTTTGTGTGACCCAGTTAGGTTCAGTTCTGTATGGTAATGGGATATGTCATGATCTCTATCATAGACATCATCGAAACTCCTTTCGATGGATCAGAACTCTTCTGATTCGAACAGCTAGAATGATCGATCATCTAAATCATTCTAATTGCTCCCAAAATCCACCAGTGACACCTAGCAGTATATGGTGGCAACCCATCAGAGCTGAATGCGAACCTCTTGGTGCAGCTACCTGTGTGATTAAGTTCTTCTATCTTGAGCCCCGATCAGATTAGGGTTAAGGTGAACTCGTCAAACCCTAGTCTCTGTCATATGATGTAATCATTCGATTCGAGTCCAATGTGAAAATCTAAATAGAAACTCTTTCTATTATTTCACTCTGCCATGGCCATGGGCTTCAGGACTTGATTCTCATGATCATCATAGGGCTACTCCTCTACCACCGAGGTAGATAGATCCCATCTTGATGCAATCCAGTTCCTACAATGAACATGCTATAGCCAACATACACCTCAGGGTTCCATATGGCTAGGAGACCGAGTAATGGTGTAGTCAAACTATAACACCCTCAAGGTGAACTGCCGATGCATCTCAGGTCAAAGAACCAGACACACTACTGCAGCATCGAGTCAGTCATTGACGAGAAGGTAGACTTCCTAATGACTACTCGAGGTGGTCACGCTCAGTGCCCTCGTTCTCTAACGAGTACCTGTACTCTCGCTCCGGTGTCTCCACACCGTAGACTCAAGACTCATCTACTAAAGAGAAGCGATCGTACACCAACCTTCCGGATCAATCACCATCCTCGTGATGATCCTATGGTCGGGAGCTGTTTATGAGTTAATAATGATTATTCATGTCTTAAATTTTCAACTCTTGAAAATATGAATTATCATTACCATTAACTCAAAGGATGTATCACAGACACTAAATACACATGTGTGATAGAAAATAACCCATTTTATTAATTATAGTCAAAATTATAATTTTGCCCCTAGAAGTGTATTACAAGTGTCAGCCAATTCTGGCTTCTAGGGCACATATATCTAACAGCTATTCCAAATTAGAATACTTATTTTTCGGGTACAAGCCAATCCAATACAATCCGATTCAAGGTTTGGATTAACCTTCCCAAGTTTTGGAACTCTCCCAAAACTTAAAAGTAAGATAAAAAATAGAGTATAAGAGTTAATGACAAAGAAATACAAGTTTAGCTCCCTTAATGAGCAAATAAGACTTTAAGAACATTTTACACAATAAAGGAGGAAGTTTTTCTAATTTTCCTCAAAGTTGTTGAAGACTTGAATAAGCTCTTGAAGGATTGGTAAACTTGAAATGAAAGCTTCTTTTGCTTGAAGAGGACTTTTTGCTAGGACTGAAATAAATGCTTAATATCTCTTATTTGTTCCCTTTTTTTGAGAGCCTTTATATCTTCAATGATGGCTGGAGAGAAAATAGACCCAATTTGTAGCCGTTGGAGATTCATTTTGGAGTATTAAATGCAATTAAAAAGGACTGAAAAACTAGCCGTTACAGAGATTTTTCGTCACAAGGGTCGACCCTGAGGTCGACCTCTGTGGCAGAAAAATAGTAAAGGCCAGTTTTTGCATTTTTTGGGTAGCAGAACAGCAGGGGTCGGCCTATGGGTTAGCCCTTGGCAAAGGGGTCGATCCTAGGGTCTTCCCTTTTTGTGTGCCACTCAAAAACAGTATGCCAGGCTGCCCATTTCAAAAGAGGATGACCAAGGAGTCGACCGTACGGTTGACCCTTTTGTTAAAACTTGATTTTCTTCCAAATTTGATATTTAAAAAATATGAAATTGCCTCCAAAAGATCAGAATTTTTTTCTAGTTGCTCTTGAGACTTTTGAAATATATTTTCTTCTAACTTGGTGAAATTATGATTTTGCCCTTCTTCAAGGATCTTTATCAATTCAACTTTTTTGAAGCTCTTGACTTGGTGATTTTTGTGTGGATCTTTTCTTGGATTAATTTCTTTAATTTGAATACTTGAAAAGACCAACATCTACTTTTGAAACACATGGTTAAATACTTAAACACTCAAAGTTTGGTGATCATCAAAATCAATCATAGGGTCAACAAATGCGATTAGAATCTCTTAAAGGTGCACGACTGATTGTAATGATCAAGTTTCTTTTACTATTGTACTAATGAATAGAAGAACAACATCAATCATCCTCGAGCAAAACCTTCGAAGGACTTTAGAACCCTTTAGACTTACCAAGAATCTCCACGGCTATATGGTAAAAGGTCATGCCTTATATTGGATACTTTAAGCCAATTTTCTTTTGAGCTTCAATTTTCTAAAACTAATAATAAGTTCACTTTTTAATTTAGCAATCAAAGCCAAGTCATTAGGAAGATAAGAAGATTGCCAGTATGGATGCTTAAGCCCAAAAAAAACTTGACCTTTCTTGATTAGCCAATAAGGAAGATTGTGGTTGGATTTGGATGAAGACTCTTAGTAGATCTTTGTCTTAGCCCAACCATAGCCGATCATTCATTAGGTCGCCCGATTTTTCTAGCTCAAGGCTTGTTCAATCTCTCCAACTTAGAGTTTGCTAAATCTCTCCAACTTGGATTTTGGCTGCAATAAGCCCTCTATCTTGAGGCACCTTTGATTTTTTTATGAATTTTTATGATAGCTCAAAAATAAAACATCTATAAGTGCAAGTTTGCGATTGGTACAAACAAATTTATAATCAATTGTTCAAATAAGCAAGGTGTTTGTTTGAGCTTGACTAAAGCTTAGCATAGTTCTAGCGTGGTCAAGCAAACTATGAAATGAGCCAAAGTCTCTTGAGTCTGGTTTCCATTTTTTTTTGTACTTTAAGGTAATTAACGTGTGAAATCTTGACATGTGCAAAGAATGAACTTAGAGAATAAAACTTGAATCGAGCCCATGAATAATTTTATTTATTATTTTTTCTACGAAATATTTTCATAGAAAATATTGATTGAGTATGAAAATAATCTAAGTATTTAAACATGTTGAAATAGATAAAAATAAAAATAAATTTTTTTTGCAGGTAAACCCTTCTCGACATGTGAAATTGCATGAATACCCTCGGCAAGCTGCAATTTGCATGTATACTTATACAAATATTTCTTTTTTGCATGTCTATCCATTAAGGATATTTTAATCATTTAAATTAGAAACCATTAATTTCTTAACGATGTTAGATAGTGTAGGTACATATGCAAGAAAGAAAGGAAAAATAAGGGTATACATATGAAATAAGTGTTTTATAATGGTATACATGCAAATATCGGTTTTGCAAGGATATTCATGCAAATTACAATATTTAGGAGAGTGTATGCAAAAAAACCCTAAAAAATATCATGGGTACCACATCGTCATTATTTCTATTTTTTGAACCTCCAATGCTGCAGAAAGTCAACAGCAAGTTAACAACATTGGAACAACAGAGATTTGGTAAGGATTCACCTCCCATACGTGTGGCTATCATCGGTTGTGGCTACTCTGGTGTTGAGTTAGCAGCTACCATTTCTGAAAGACTGGAAGACAGAGGGATAATTCAAGCAATCAATGTTGAAACTACCATTTGTCCAAATGCTCCACCTGGAAATAGAGAAGCTGCACTCCGAGTAAGTATTCGTATCAAGTATATTTTTGATAGAATACAAATTCATGGGTTTATGAATTTGTCCAAATTGTGGTTCACATTATTCTTTTGATTCAGGATTTTATGCATGTAGTATAAGATACAGTATTTGCCATCTCATTTATATCTTGAATTTAAGGTCTATCATAGACTATCCAGTATACAAGTTGAAGTGCTGAACAACGAGCAATATTATAGAAAATCAACTTTAATTAGTTGTGTGCTTGATCAACCTGAATAATCATCAAACTACCTTAAATTAATCCATGGAATTTGTAATCCTGAATCAGTAAGGACCATTTGTAAGCAACCCAACTATCTCTAAATGGCTGAGGCAAGCTTTTAACGTCTGTTATTGCTGTCACTGAATACAAGTCTGTGGTTTGTGGACTGAGAGAAGATTGAGACCTGTGGACAGTCAATTGCATTATTGTGTTGTTTGAGTCTTAATCTCATTGTTTGAGTCCTTGGTCGGGGAAATTTCTTTATTTTATGATATGTAGAATAATGAAATCAGAAACATTTATTTCCTTATAATTTTATCTTTCATGTAAGAAAACATTGATTGGACGACCTCCATAGTGAGTCTGGGATCCCTGTGTCTTGGTTTAGGTGTGCATGAATATAGTCCATATAGGATGATGATTTTGTATGATATATGTATAGTTTTAAGGAATAAAAGACTTGGATGCTTTGTTGTGTCTTTGGGCTTTCAATTCTTTTTTTTCCTCCTTTTGACCTCCAAATCTTGAAATTTCCGTCTTTCTCTTGGTTTTTCTGCATGGTTATTCTTCTTATCTTAGTGATCTGTTGCAGAGATGTATGGCTAAATATAATTCATTTATGATCTTAGCATTTAAGTTAGCAAAATAAGACTTTGAAGCAAGGTTCGCCAACTCAAAACCGACCTCCTACCAGATGGCCGGCGGTACAAGTCAGTATGCCCTTATATCAGACTATACTGAGCCTAAACCAATACGGAAATGAGGAAGAACTAGCGAGGAAAAGAGAGAGGGGGGAGGGAGGGAAGGAGAGGGAGGCCAGCAGAGATGCCAACAATGGCCACCGATGGGCTACTAAAGCCTCTAGGAATCCACGGTCCTCTGTGAGAGGAGATTAGAAAGAGAGAGGGAGAGAGAGAGAAATGGAGGGGAAGGCGGTGGGGAGGCTGTCGTGGCCGTCGGATGGCCAAAAGTGATCCCATGGATGCCGTGGCTTCGAAACAGGGGCTACCTTCCCTACATCACATTAAAAAAAAAAAATGCGATGAATAGGGGCACGTGGCCCTTGTTTCGAACCCACAACATCCGCCAGGTCGCTTTTGGTCATCCGACAGCCATGGCGGCCACCTGGCGGCCTCCTCGGCATCTTCCCCTCCCTCCATTTCTCTCTCCCCCCCTCTTTCTCTCTATCTCTCTCTCTAATCTCCTCTCATGGAGGACCGCGGAGCCCTGGAGGTCTCGGCAGGCCACCGTCAGCTTTTCCAAGCGAATGCCCGAGCCACACTAGTTGTTCACCGGTATGGTTTGGCATGCTTGGAACCATTTGGTTTGGGGCAGTTCAGCATTCCATGCTTTGAAGCAACTACTGGCATGGTATTGGTATGAGGCCAATACCGAGATGGTGAATCTTGGTTCATATAGCTACGCTTGTGCATTGCATTGTTTGGATTATCAATTGAAACCAACCATGTCCACATGTAATTTTTTTCCAGAAATTTTGACGAGTACTTATAAGATTTCGTTCTTGTGTATTATGTTCTTACAATTGATTCTGTTAGGCAAACGCAATGGCCATTGCTTTCATGTTTTCTTTAGGAATTTTGATTGGTATAATAAAGTCCAATCTCTATCTTCCAGTTTAAATGGGAGAGCCTTTTGGTGTTGGATTCCCATTTTCAGTCCTGCATACACACACACAAAAGAAAAAAGAAGAAAAACGAAAAACTGTGATCAGACTGTTTATTTCTTGTATTTCCTGTTAGATTCCCAATACTGTGCATGCTCTACACATCTTGAGTACATCACAAGTTCTGAGGTCCCTTTTTCTTCAAAACAAAATTTTGAGAACTTTTCTCTTTTTGTATCCGTCTAATCTTATCCTCTTCTAATCATGATTATCCATTGTAAACTCCTCTATTTTATGCTTTTCTTTTAGACAAAGAATCCAAGATTCTTCCTTCTCTATCAGTCTTATATTTTCCTCTGATCACAACCATCCACCAAATGCTCCTCTATTTCCTGCTTGTGTCATATCTAAAAAGGCTCTAGTATATTTTAAGTCCAAAGTGACTGATGCCCAATGAGCCTGAGCTAGTGTCTGATAAGGTTTCATCATGGCTCAGCATCAGGAAACATGATCATTATCATGATCTCAAAGGGTCATTTTAGGTTAATAGGCATTTTGCTGTTTCTTGATTTATAAAGCTTTCTGAAAGATTGCTTTTTACTTAAAACAGATTTTCAGCATTCTATGTTCACCTGGGGAGGGGTGTGGGAGGGCACTTTTTAATGACATCACTGGTATTTCATGTAATCCTTATGGTAGAGTTGCCCGCACGACTTGTGATTCACCAGCTATCTGTCATTTGCAGGGAGATGTCATAGTGTCATTTGCACACAGTTACTCCTCCATTGGAAGGCACACAAATGTTCATCATGTCTCCTTAAATTGGAAGCTGAGCAATATTTTATTCCTCAACAATTTCTTCGTGCCTCAGAATCTTGTCATGGAAAATTATCTGCATGCACGTGCGCGTGCGCACACACAGAGAGAGAGAGAGAGTTTGTGCAAGTTTTCAATTCTTTTGGATATCTTCAAACTTTTCTATGACTTCTTCATGGGAAGGGAATTCTAGTGGGAGATGTAGGCACAACAAATTGTGGTTGTGTAGACCATGAGAGAAAAATGCAACCTACAAAGAGTATTGATGCTGGGTTTGGTACTTCAGACTGGGGGCTAAAATGGTTCTAGTGAAGTAAGAGAGCCATGAAGGCCTAATGATGAAGAGCGCATCGGCACTTTGATATATAGTATAATGTACGTGTTCATGCTTGCAGCAACAAAAAAAATGTAAATATTTATGCATGTATCTAAGTATCTAATTTTACATGCATCTATGTATTAATATATGTATCTGTTTTGTTGGGTTGGGTTATTACCCGAACCATTGTATGGTCCATACTTTTTGGAGCATGTTGGATCAAGTCACAGTATACAAGTGGCAAGCTCTACCCTTTATATTAGCGAAGTTTAGGTTTGGAACCAACAGAACCCAACCCAAGATGTCATATAGTTTTGTTTAGGTGTTGTCAGATTGCATTGGGATGGTGATCAATTTATGTGGAGACCAAAGTCATGTGCAACTCTACTCATTAATTTTTGTGTGATAATAGGATAAGATGGGTGGGTGGCCCATCATTCCCACTTTATAGGTGTTTGATTGTTATAGAGCTAGAATGATTTATTGCATACATTCCCTCATATATTGGAATTTGCATGAATATACTCGCAAAATTGATATTTGTATATATACCTTCACAAAACATTTATTTTGCGCGCATACCCTTTTTTTCCCTTTTTTTTTTTTTTTTTTCATATGCACTCAAGCCATCTAACACCATTAAGAAATTAGCAGTTTAAAATTGAAAAGACCGAAATAACCTTAGTGGGTAAACATGCAAAAACAAACATTTATTAGGGCATATAAGTAGATAGCAATTTTGCGGGGATATTCATATAATTTCACATGTTTAAGAGGGTATACACACCCAAAAATCCATGGGGTTTTTTGTTTGAATATCCTCCTAAATATTGAAATTTGATACCCTTTCAAAATTGATATTTGCATACATATCCTTACAAAACATTATTTTTCTATGAATATATTTGACATAATGGTTTAGCTGACATCATTAGCCAAAATCATATTTATTTAAATTAAGAATTAATTAAAATTATGAAATTACCTTTTTACCTCTAAAGTAGGTAATAGGCTAATAGGTCTTAGTGGGAACTTATCTGATCTGTTGAATTTTCGCTCTTCCCATATGATCACTCTCTTCCACTCAAGACTGCCCTAGTCCCTTTACCTCCTTTGAAAAATTTTCCGATCTCTCTCGAGCCCTCTCTTCACTCCCCTGTCTAAAATCAAAACCATTCCCTCGATTCCCTTCTCCACCATCAGCAACCTTTCTCCCTCTGTTCCCTTTGCTAGAGTTCTCACCATTGGAATCCAAGTCCCTCTCACTGCCAGCAGAGTTCTCCCTTCATTTTATCCTTTTTTTACGTTAAGATGGTCCAATCCTGCCTTTAGCTCCATGGATTATTTAAAGGAAAGCATTATGAGAGATTTGTAATATTGGTCTTTAGTTTGTGAGATCTGTAATGTTTATCTTTTAGAGTTGGAAAAATTCTCGTGTTCAGGTAGGTGGTTTATTTAAAATCATTGTGACAAGTCCTATATACTAGATCTTTTTTTCTTTAAGGAAACTGAAGCTCTAAAGAAAAGTGGCTTAAGGAACCCAATGGAAGGGATGGCCTTCTACCACATCGGCGTAGAGGTTGTTAGCGAGTTTGAAGGGTTCTAAAGTCCTTTAATGGCTTTGTTCGGGGTTGATTGATGTTGTTCTTCCACCTAAAAGTACAACAGTGGCAAGGAAGCCTGATAGTTGCAATTTATCGTGTGCCTTTAAGAGCTTTTTATCCCTTTCTATATTATGATCCATTCCCTCACAGCCTCACTTATGCATCTATAATAATAAATATTGCAAGATGATTTCTGATTAAATAAGATATGGTGGTTGTTATAAATGAAGAAGAATAAAATAGAATAATCTCATGACTAGTGAAAGAACTTCTACAACTCTGTGTCATCTAATCATTGAATTTATCTTTTTTCGGGGCAATGTTTTCACAAAAAACATTGAGTGGCATTAAACTAATCTGAGTATTAAAATATGTTGATATAGACAAAATTTAAATTAGAATTCTTTTTGATGTGTATACACTTCTAATATGTGAAATTGCATGAATGGCTTCGCAAATTTGCTATTTGAATGTATCCTCTTATAAATGTTTCTTTTTGCATGTCTACCAGTTAAGGGTACTTAAGTGGTTTCAATTTTAGACCGTTAACTTCTTAACGGCATTAGATGGCATGGGTACAAATGCAAAAAAATGGGAAAAAGATGGGTATACATGCGAAGCATGTGTTTTATGGATGTATATATACAAATATCAATTTGGGGAAGGTATTCATGCAAATTCCAATACTTAAGACTTTAAGAGGGTATGTACCCAAAAAAACCCAATAATTAAACATGTAATAAAAGAAGTCCTAACTGACTGTGACATTCTTGGCCCCCTTTAGCATGGCCAGAATGAATTCAGATAGTCGTATTCTATAAGAAGAGTTGGTGTAGAAGGACTACAACCATTATAAAATTATTTTACCAATGAGATTTTTTTTTTTTTTTTTCATTATCATGATGCTTATGTTTAGTATCTTTTAAAGTCTTTGACTCCATTTATGACTTGTTAAAGGCTAATCCATTAATAAAGCTATATTCTCTTACAAATGCTCACAGCTAGAGTTTCTGTCAATGATACCATCAGGTTCTTCAATCTCGGAAAACTCAGCTTTTCTTGGGATATTTTGTTAGCTGCATAAAGGAGGTTTCTGCATCTGAAGATTCAGTTGGGATGACGAGAATTGGAGAAGAAATGAGTATTGATGCAAAGATTCACCAAAAGAAATTCATTTTGGAACTTCAACCTGCCCAAAGAGGCCTAGAGAGTCAGATTTTGGAAGCAGATGTTGTGTTATGGACGGTGGGATCTAAGCCTGTAATTCCGCATCTAGATCCATTTGATCAGTCAAACACATTTCCGTTGAATGGTAGAGGGCAAGCAGAAACAGATGAAACTCTTCGTGTAAGGGGTCATCCTCGAATATTTGCAATTGGTGACTTGGCAGCATTAAGGGATTCATCAGGCAACCTGCTTCCTGCCACTGCACAAGTATGATCATTCTTACCTTAGTGCATCAGATAAAATTGCGTATTCTGTCATAATATTTTTTGTATTACTTTCTCAGGTTGCTTTTCAGCAGGCAGATTTTGCTGGTTGGAATCTTTGGGCAGCAATCAATGACAGACCTCTATTGCCATTCAGGTGTTCTTCCTTATTTACAGAAAAAAATCATTAGTGACAGACTAATATAACTGGGAACAGAACATTGCACTCTAGAATATGGATTTACCAAGCATTCTTTCTAATTTAATATTGTTTAATATTTAAGCTCAGTATGCAGTTTAGCTAATGGAGATAGAGACATTCAATATGCTTAATAAGTTTTTTAGTTCCCTTATGCACACCCACCCCCTCCACACACATAACACATACACACAGAGAGAGAGAGAGAGAGAGAGAGAGAGAGAGAGAGAGAGAGAGAGAGAGTAAAAAGGAAAGCTAATTCAAAAGAGATTTTCAAGGGCTTATCTCACTCTGATATATTCATCTAACTGCAGATACCATACTCCTAGGGTTGCATCTGCGTCATCAATTCTTACTGCCTAAGATTGCACATAAGAAGCATTTGTCAAAGCATATGATTGATGATTACCTGATGTCAGTTCCAAAAGAATGTGTGGTACAGTGGATTATGCAGGAGCTAATTGTCAACCTAAGACAGTTTTTTCCTTGTAATGTAGCTTTTGAATCTTCAGTATTCTTTTGCCATCAGTATTTTCCATGCAATTTGGTTTAAGAGTTAAATCCAAATTCACCATTATGAAACTTTCTGTCTAAGCTTGCTCATATATGCATAATAGTTTGTTTTACCAGACTTTGGTCTGAGATTCTCTGGAAAACAGTGTAAAACCTGAATTTATTCTGAACTCTCTTACAATCCACTAGCTATGAGTTATATGTTGTGGCTGGAAATTCCCTAGTCTGCATGCAACTGACTAGACCCACTACCTTAAATTCTTTTGGGAGCAGGTGATGAGGCTCTGATAGAATTGCATCTTGTTTATCATTATTGTTTGAGTCTACGATCTGCTACTTGGAGCATTGAAGGAACAACATTACAGGATCAATTACTCCGTCCAGATTTAGTCATCAACAAAAGGCTTTCTAGCAGCCCATGTCATGGTTTGAATTTCTGAAAGGATTTTAAATTAGTTAGAAATTTTCTTTTGGGGGTAAGATACTATTCACAGATCAATGGCCATACTGTGATGCTGTCAATCACGAAAAGGATTTACTTCTCTTAGATTCCTATAGGAAATTGGGTGTCCTGTTAGTTTATGATTAGCAGACTTTCACAGATCTTAAGAGAGTCAAATTAGTGAAAAAATAAAGTGGTAGTTGCTGATTTCACTCAGGAGATGCACTTCATATTGTCAAAAAGTTCTAGATTACGTGCAGAAGCCATGAGAAGGATATAGGAAAGTTCCTATGGATGGGCATGGAAAGAAAGCATCTATTCTTTTTTGTTTGCCATTTTCCTTTTTGGTGTGAAAGAAAATGATTGATCACCAGGTTCGGTCTCTTCTTTCTTAACCTATAATTCACCTATAATTCCTTGTCTCTTATCTTTCTTTTCCTTCACCCTGCACACTTGTTCTTATATTCTCTTCTTTTTCCTGCTATTCTCCTTTTTTTTTCCTGATACTCTTCTTGTATGTTGATCTTTGCATGAAAGAGATCTGTAATTTTCACTATTTCCCACCTAAAATGAATAGTTGAATACACAAGCTTGTAGGAGAATTTCCTATTTCTTTTTCCTGCTATTCTCTTTTGCCAATACTCTTCTTATATGCTGATTCTCTTCACTACACAAATTTGTAAGTTTCACCATTTCTTTTGTGCTGTGAATAGATATACTATTTTCCATGTAAAATGAATCGTTGAATAGATATAGTGTTAAACTTAATTTTATGTTTCTTTTCTATATAGCCTGCATATTTCTGCACACTTTTATTTCAGAGATCTGAAATTTGTTTAATGGTCAACCATCTACCTGCATCAGTCACCTGGTCAGCTGCAAATTTGTATCCTTCAGACTCATTTCTCTCACGAAAGACCAACAAGAGAGTTTTTGACTCTTTATTTTTCATCTTTTCTGCCCTTTTCCTTTTAGCATGCAAGAAGGGCATTGACCCCCCAGGTTACACCCTCAGACAACCACACTCCCAAGAATCTGCTTGTGCCTGGACACAACTCTGCTAGGAGGTTGCCCTGTTCTCTGTAACAGGACAGAATGGTGATATGTAGACCTTTGCCCAAGTTTAGTATGTTCCTTAGGTCCATCAATGTAGACTCAGGTCATTCAAACAGGTCAGTATCAACAGGTTAGCTAATTCACTTAGCAAAATGGAGTTATGGTTTTCTATTTTTGGTTCGATAACCTGCTAAATCTGAACCTCAGCATCCTTGGGACATAATAGATGCATTGCTTTTAGCTTCCAATCACTTGAATGGATCTTGTTTTTTGCTGATAACTTATGTAGTGATGTTCTTCAACTCATCATGTGTGTTCGAAAGGAATCGTTTTCTAGTCTCAAATAAATTATGCCACTACATCACTAGGTAGCAGGTACTTTTTAACTAGCTCCAAGTGGGCTTACACCAGCGTTTGCCGAACTGACTTGTTTAGGGTGTGCCAAATCATATCGGCATCTTATTGGTACGATTCTGGTGTAGAATATGGAACACCAAAGGAAAGAGAGGAAAAAGAGATGGAGAGGGGGGGAGAGGGAAAGGTTGGAGAGGCCATCGGAGGTGGTCGGAGGGCTACATATGACTATGGTGCATGGGAGAGGGTGAACTAGAGGGAGGAAAAGAAAGAAGGGAGGGAGGGATGGAAGGAGAGAGAGAGCTGATCATGGCTAGTGGTGCCCGGCAGAGGGTTGGGAAGGCCCCTAGAGAGCTCTCCCCTCCCATTGAAACGGGGTGAGAAGCCCCTATATGGATCACTAAATCATGATTGATTCATTTTTTTCGTTGCTTCATAGTGAAGCTGGCTGTGAAACAGCTAAAAAAAAATTGTCGTGATTTTTGCAATCAAAATGGGGGCTATTCGCTCCTATTTCAACTGGACGGAGGGGGAGGACACTTTAGGGGCCTCCTCGATCCTTTGGTGACCACCAGCAGTCACAGTCAACTCTCCATCTCCTTCCTCTCTCTCTCTCTCTCTTTCTTTCTCTCACTCTCTCTTTTCCCCTCTCTGGTTCACCCTCCCATGCACCATGGTCATCCATGGCCCTTTACGGCCCTTTAGTGGCCACTGCCATGGCCGCCGGCCTCTCCCTCTCCTTCCCTCCCCTTCTCTCTCTCTCTTTTTTCTCCTCTGATTCTCTTCTTTGCTTTCTTTACTGTGTTGGTTTGGACCAGGTACGGGGGCATACTAAATCATATTGCCGGCCGGCTGGCCGACATGGGGTCCGATTTCGATCAACGAACCTTAGCTTAAACATTCAGTGAGCTCCATTGACCAAATAGTAGTGTGTTCTTAGTCATTAATGTAAATTTCTGATTGCCTCCATACCATGCTAGTTGGAGTGAGATTAGTGTCAAAAATCACATGCATACTTGTTAGTAGATATAATCAACATTTTGATTTATGCAATCCTATAAGTTTTGTGTGGCATCATGGATTAGTGTGTGCCTCAATGATTGGTGCATCCTTATATACAATTTGTAATTGGAGTGTTCTTAGATATAATTTTATTAAGCATTTTCTCAAAGGTTTTAAGTACAGACTCATATTGACTAGCATGGGATGTACCGTATTAACTTGGTATGGTATTGATGCAATATAGGGACTTGGTATCATGCATGGCATGGGTGCTGTCTTGACTCCAATAGCGTGCTATGTGTTGGTACGGGGACACATACATCACATACCATATGGAACCAATCTATACTAGTAAAACCCTGGTTTTCTCATCATGGCAAGGGGATCAAACTTCTTGCTTTTTACAAACAAGTCAAAACTCTTCTTAATTATTCTCTTCTGAAATGACTTGCATGAATACGTCGTGCTGCCCCTTTGTTGCATAAGATGAAAAAGCATAGAAGATGGTTTTTCAATCTAGTACATGGTAAGAAAAAAGGTTCACCAAACTGGTATTGGGCATCGTACCGGCCAATGACTTGTTTGGTATGATGCCGGTATGTACCGTACTGACCTTGAGCTATATTAAAAGGAGAGAGAGGGAAAGAAGGGAGAGGGAGGGGGAGAGAGAGTTAAATGAGGGAGAGAAAGGAAAGAATAGAGATGGTGAGAGAGATAGACTTAGAGAGAGATGCTTACTTGGCATGACAATGACAAAACCCTAGCCAAGGCAAGTGAGAGAGGGTGGAGTGAGATAAGCCAGGGAGAGAGGCGAGAGAGAGGATAGGGCTTCCTTGAATAGATAGGGTGAGAGAGAGATGAGTGAGAGAGGGAGAGAAGGGAGAAGGCAAGAGAGAGAGAGACAGGGTGGAAGTGTATTGGGTCATCAATAGACTATTCCATCCCAATAACCGACCGGTTCAGTTTAGTATGCTGGATGGTTCGGGATGGTTCGGTGAACCTTAGTGAGAATTACTTATAGATTACAAAGAAGATGAAGAGAGTAAAAGATATAAGAGGATATATATATATATATATATATATATATAGAGAGAGAGAGAGAGAGAGAGAGAGAGAGAGAGAGAAATTATGTGGGAATCCTTCAAAAATCAATAAACTAAACTAAAACAAATCAAATAACTCATAACATTTCTTACTCCACATACATACCTTTTGTAAACGTTAAAATAACTTAAGAAATTGGTAACCTGATGTGTATCAGGCATGCCTTCCAGAAAAAGGGATTTCTGGGCTTTCTATATTCAGGGGCTTCAAGGACTCCATCGGCAAGTAGACCAAATTAAGTGGACAAGGATATCCTGCTCCATCATTAGTTTTGGTCTTTGATTGAGAATGTTGATACCAGTTTTTTGGTACAAGAAGGTTGGTGATAGTGATCTTGAAGCTGAATGGATTCATGCTTTATTGAAATAACTACGTTGATAATCTACTCTTTCCTCTATTGGAAGGCATATGATGACTATGCTGTGGCAGGCATATATGATGTAACTATGATAGATGGGACAGTAAATATGGCTTTTTTTTGGGGGGTAAGTATGTTTCTTGCAGTTCATTTAGGTGCAAATAAGCTGGAGCTGAGCCAAGTAGCAAGCTGCTCAGGTTTGTCTCAGATCATGAAAGGGGTAATCAAGCTTGTGATGTGCCTAACAACATATGTTCAAACTCAGACATTTGTAAACTGAAATGAGCTTGACGAGCTTGTTATCAAGACTAGCCGAGCTTCTATTTATTTTGTCAGGCCTTGCTCTTTTACCAGTCAAGATTTAAAGTATGTTTGAGCTTGGCTTATTTCCCAGCTAAACAAGCTTGAATGGGCCTGTTATCGAGCTGAGCCTGAGCTATTCATGAACATTCTGGTTTATCTGCAGCCCTATTTCCTCTGGAAGGGGAGATGCTTCTTAATAGAGTCCTGAGAAATTGAAATTGGTTTTGAAGTTAAGCAAAGTGCTTATTTCACTAGCATCAGTTGTTCAGTTAAAATGTGTTCGTACTCAGTCTGCTGGTTAGGTGCTTCTCTGCAGTGTCTTTTTAATTATTTAAAACAGTTCCAAACTTCAAACTAAGCTTTTCTACAGTGTTAAAGAGTCGGCTAGTTTTGCTTTCAGTGGAGCAGCTGCTGTAAATTAGAAAATTTGCTTTTCGCAAATATCTTGTGTATATGCAGGCTGAATCTTGCTTTCCTCTTGATCAGTTGTCTCGGTCTCCCCAATGTTAACTAAATACTAAATGCAAAAATCATGTGTTCTTTGATTGAAAGAGTAGCAAGTCGCATTGAAATAATATAGCATGTATTGTCCATTTAATTATCAGGTTTCAGAAACTGGGAGAGATGATGACCCTTGGGAGGAATGATGCTGCAATCTCACCAAGTTTCATTGAGGGTCTGACCTTGGACGGTCCGCTTGGGCATGCTGGTAAGTAAACTTCTCTCCTAATCCATTGCATGATTAATTGTAATCTGGGTCCACAGAGGTTAAAGGAACATTCTATGTTGCAGCAAGGAAGATAGCATACCTCCTGAGACTGCCTACAGATGAACATCAAATAAAAGTCGGGATAAGTTGGCTTACAAAATCTGTTGTTGATTCTGTTGCCTCACTGCAGAGCACCATGACCAAAGTAATATCTGGTTCATAACCATAACGCATCTGGAAAGTTTAGACGGTACATTCACCTAACCTGGACAGATCCATGAATTGATATTTTGTTGTGCTCATTATTTTTCTTTCTGCTAATATAGCGATCCCTGGATGAATCGGAAGCATTTTGCTGCAGTTCTCATTGTGCCAAGCAAATTGATGAGTCAGGGCATAGAATAATATTTTTGCTCTAGTAGTATCAGCATCTATGGTTCAATAACCACATGAAGGAACAACCAGTATTGCTATGGCTTCTAAAACATGTGAAACAATAAAACAGTACTTTGTGATGCATATGTCAGACCGGAGATATTTGCCGGTGCACTGTTCTCATCATGAGCATTGCATGGTGTTGGTGATTCTTTGAGTTTTACTTACCGATTGAAAATAGATTTCTAAGTAATCTATACATGGAAGACTCTATTAGAGTTCTTCCTCTTGTTTTTGGTGATTTCCTTGTCATGCTTGCGACCTTAGCATTCACTTGCATATGTTGCTGTAAATTTAATGTCATATATATATATATATTTAAAATACCGTGTAAAGAAACTGAAGCATGAGAGGCCACATTGAAATATCTGACTTAATGCATGCTAGAGACAAATCTAATGCATCAATATGTGAGAAGACTGAGATATGAGGCCATACTCCTTTTGGGTTGGTATTTCCCCACCTTTTCTTCTGCTTTCTTTAAATTTTTGGAGTTCACTCTTTTCAGATCAAGCAAAAGAACTCAGAATTGCAACTTGGGTATCACAGGACATGTCACTGTATATTGAAAAGATTCAAAAATCCTTCCACATGATGTCTAATATGATGTCATACTGGGTCTGGTTTTCCAGGTTTTCCACGAGAAACAGGATGATAACATCGATCCGAGTAGCAATAAGAGGATTTATGTTAACAATCTACCACTTTTCTAGCCTCATGGGATTCCATGGAACTGCCATCTGCCATTGTCCGAGTTGTCTCTTATTTTATTCACACCTCTGACATCTGCCGACCAGCGGCAAATAGTGACTGTAGGGGCGAAAGTTGCGTTCCTCGCATTGTTGTCCCCCCTCTTCTCTCACCATCTTTGTTAGTGCTTATGTGAACATAGGTTTTGATCCTTTCGAGAAGCATGCGAGGGCAAATTGAGCTAAAGATGGATCCATTAAAGTGCCATGATGGGAGTTGCTTGAACTGGATGGTGCTGTGACGTACTCCCCGGCATATATGGGAGCTCCAGGAGGCTAATGGAAGATGACAGGATTGAGAAGCTACCAAGGCAGCCAGATGGCATAGATTTTGATCAGTATGTAGGTTACATTACAGTTGATCCTGTGCTGCAAGATTTCTATTTTACTACATCAAGTCTGCCAGAGAATTCTTCTACTAAACCAGTAGTGCTTAAGCTTAAAGGAGTATTTAGCCTACACTTAAATTAGTAATTCTTTTTTTTCCATGGTCCTAGTCTTATATAAACTCAAAATCTTTCAATCCATGGTGCTGCAACGAACAACTCTCGAGTGTAGGCTGGTAACGGACCGAAACCAAAATTTGATGCTGAACTTCTCGGTGGGCAGTGGGAGCAAGCTTTGGGGCAATGCTATGGTCATAACTTTACACTGCTTATAAAAACAGTTCAAAAGAAGCAACGCAAACCAGTAAAGTGATTTCTTTTGAACCAGACTTTTGGCTTACTAAAGCATTAGTCTCTGGCCTCTTTCTATTTGGGTAAAAAGGGCTTAATGTTAGTACTTTGGGCAACGATTCCTTGTGTGACGAGATTTCTGTTCTGTTAAAATGCTATTAGAAAGGTCCTTCCGACAAACGATTTGGGAAAAATCTTAAGCACAAGCTGGTTCATAATCTGATTTGACACAACATGGTGCCCCGTAAATGATCCAACCCTCTGAATCATGGGCAGCCTCTTGAATTGCATCAAACCTCACGGCGTGATAGATCGCGAACTAGATTTACATGTACATCTTTATTTTCTTGAGATAAAGATTGATATATATATATATATATATATATATATATATATATATATATATATATATATATATATATATATATATATATATATATATATAGATATATATATTGTGGACCGCATACAGCAACACTTACATGTTTGTTAGCTTGTTAATATGAAGGGCGATCAAAAGATGGTTTTCCATAAAAAATCTGGCATATTGTCATGGTACACTATCAAAAGTAGGGTGGCAATCCATAACCCAACCCCCAACTCGAACTCTAACTTCACTGGCAATAAATAGGTTTAGGTTTGACATAAATATAATTAGACAGTAAATGACTCGATAGGACTAACACTCATGTTAAATAAGTTGGATTAAGTTCTCCGACGTGTTTAGTTTACGATCGTAATCAGAATAGATTAGAATAGGAATTAGAATGACCATATCTTCCAACGTGTTTGGTTTGTTGAAATCGAAATTGAAACCAACATAAAATCTGAATCCTAAAAGCGAGTAGCGATTGAGTTATAGAGGAAATGAGACATTCTCATTTCCTCTTGGAATCAGAATGAAAATAGATATTGCCCAGAGGTAGCAATCTAATGGGGTGGGGGGGGGGGGTGTGAATTGAATTCTTATAAAATCTTGGTCAAATTAAATCTCTAAATAAGTATGTGCAATTAATAGAACTAACTTAAATGTTGGTGAAGTGCATGTAATAGAGTAGCGAAAATAGGATATAAAAAAAGTAATTCAAGAATTAAAACTATGCAAACAAGAATTGAATGTAAGAAAAATAAGCTGGGTAAAATACAACACAAACATACAATAATTTTATAGTGGTTCGGTACAATCCACATCTATGTCCACTCCCCAAGCTCTTCTTGAGAATTCCATCATAATTCCTAGATTATAGTGCATTTATTTTAACGTAGAATCATAAATAAATTCAGTTGATTTTGTCGGGCTCATCAACCACAATCCTACATCGATAGTTTTTCGGATTTACTATCAACTCAATTGATTTTCTGGGCTAATCAATCAAAATCAATACAGTTCAATTTCGAGTTTGGATGGGCCAAATCCCAAAATTTCTTCCCTAAAAAAAGCTTGTAAAGAAATAAAAGTACAAAGTATTAATTTCAGCATAAAAATGAAAAGAAAAAGAAACTTTTTTGAAGCTCGAAGAAATGACAGAATATGTGCTCTTTTAAAACTTCACTTCTCTTTAAATGATGCTGAGAGGTTGCTTGAGATATTATGAAAGATAAATTTTGAATGCGCTTAGTTCCTTTTTTTTCCTCCTTTTTGATGTACAATAAGAAACTCTTAAAACCAAAAAGATTTTACTTTAAAATCCCTTAATCACTTATCCCAAATATTTTTCTTGCTCTTTTTATACTTGAGAATTGCTCAAGAATAAGTTTTGGCCATTAGATAGCTTGGACTAGTCATTGGAGTGAAGAAATATCCATTGAAGAAGTACAGAAAACTAGCCGTTATGGTCTTTTTCGTGCTTGGGATCGATACCATTTTCTTTGGGGTTGATACTTTCCGCTCTGAGGTCAACATTTTTTACTCTAGGGTCAACACTTTCTGGGATCCAAAAAATTTCTGCTTTCTGTCTTTTGTCATTTTCTAGCATAGGAGTCGATTCAAGGATCATCCCTTCCTCATGCTAGCATATGCTAACAAGTTGGGATCGACACTTCTGCTCCTAGGGTCGACACCTGGCCTTCTTGAATTTTGAAATTTTTATCTTTTTACTTCGTTTCATGGCAGGGGTCGACTCCTTTTATTTTGGGATCGACACCACCAAGCCTAAAACCCAAAAATACTTCTTTGAAATCTTTGACTCGGTGATTTTTGTGTAGATCTTTTTTTGGATTAATTCTTCAATTTGAATACTTGAAAAGACCTACATCCACTTTTAAAATACATGGTTAAATACTTAAATACTCAAAGTTTGACGATCATTAAAATTAATCATAGGGTCAACAATCTTTTCCTATTTGATGATGGCAAAATTTTGAGTATATGCATAAAAATAAAATAAATGTATTTCAATAAGATGGCTAATATAAGTCATGAAGTAATAACATATACAAATATAAATGCACTTTATGATTTCTATATACAAATATAAATACACAAATATACATAAATTTATATACTCATATTAAGATGATTTCTTCAATTCAAATTAATGAGTATCATTGAGTTTTCAAACATCAATTTTTGATGAGTATTTTAAGAATTAATTCATTGTGCATATATTCAACATTTCTTTGAGTTAATTTTACATATACTTAACATCCCTTTTCTCTTTTTTGACAACATTAAAAGTCTTAAGGAAAGGATTAAAATTCAGAAATCATAAAAATTATCAAAATCATCAAATTAATAGATTTAAAATATCGCTTCTTTTTCAGAAATTAGCTTGAATTAAAAATTTAATGGCTCTCCCCATTTTTGAATAAATATGATTTTTAATCAAATTTTTAAATAATATTTTTAAGCTTTAAGAGGAATAAAATTTTTCAAAAGATTTGACCATAAAATTAAGCATAATATGTAGTTTAATATTTAATTTTTTTAAAAAAAATTAGTTAATTAAGTTTGGAAAAGATATGTATCAAAAATGTATTGAGCAAAGTAAAATAAATAGCATCAAAGCAAAGAATAGGTATATTTTCAAATTCACTACTTTAAGTAAAAATTGCTTCAATACAAATAATTCATAAGGATTTTGCAATGTACATAAAAAATTCAGAATCAAATTTGGATTTTCAAATAAGTTTCAAAATTAAGTTTAGAAATTTATTTCTTGGAGTAAGAATATATTTTTAATTTAATTTAACTTTAATCAATTGTCAAGAATAATCATGCAAATCAAGTTATTTGGAGCATTAAAAAAAAATCAACTTCAAGTTAACTCTAATTAATTTTCAAAGTGATTTGGCAATCTAATCAAGGTGATCAAATAGAGTAGGTACAAGAGGATCAAGTTTTTGTGAGTGTTCAAAAAACAAAATTGTGATCAAAATGAATTTTCTTAACACAAATCAATTTGAACTTTCAAGATAAACATGATTTGGCATATAAAAACAAAACTTAGTAGCATATTCAGATTTCTAATCAAGTTATCTTTTAAGATGAATCAAAATAAACACGATGAAAAAAAATTCATGAATGGTTTTCCTTTAAGATTAATAATGATTTTCTTTAAGACTCAAAAATATTTTTTTCTATTTTTGAGAAAATAAGAATTTATTTTCTTTCACCAATATTTGTTCTTTTTATTTTTCATAATTATGTTAGATATTTTTACTTTTAAACTTTTCTCCCCCTTTGTATTTAAAAAATGAGCATATTTAATTTTAGATTTTCAAACTAATATATATATATATATATATATATATATTCATTTAATTTATAATTCTTTAGCATTTACTCCCCCATTTTTTTGCAAACAAGGCTGTGTAGAGATTAAGCTATATTTTAATTGATACCATATTAACCTTTAATTAATACAAATTTGACTTTTAAGCTCAGATTTTTAAATTTGATTGATTCTAAATTTAACTTTTAAATTTAAATTTTTAAATAATTATATTTTCTTTAATGTTTTCTTTCTTACTTTTGCAAAAATATAATATGGATTTTACTTTCAGTTTGAGAATAAGATATCTTCCTTCTCAAAAATATAGATGCAAATACTATTACAGAATGGGGCTACGGTAGCGCTTATTATTGTAACGGTTTGAAAACTGCTACCATAGGCTCTAAGATAGTGGTTACTATGAATCGCTACAATATGTTTACCCTATAGCATCGGTTAAAATAAACCACGACCATAGGTTGAGCTATAACAGCGGCTATGAATAACCATTACCATAGGTCCGATCTATGGTAGTGGTTATAAATATCCACTGCAATAGATCTGACCTATAGCAATGGTTACGTAACCATTTTCATAGTCTCGATCTATGACGATGGTTATATGTAACCGCTGCTATTAGTTTGAACTATGGCAGCGGTTATGTATAACCACTATACTAGATGAAATCTATGGTAGTGGTTTACTTAACTGCTGTTATATGTCAAATCTATAGTAGTGGTTATTTGTAACTACTACCATAGATCCTAACTATCATGGTGGTTATTAGTAATCGCTGCCATAGGTCAGATCTATAGCAGTGGTTGTTCGTAATCACTGCTATATATTTTTATACATATATTTTTAAATATAGTATAATTTTCAAATTTAATGTCCATCTTCATTGTTCATTATCTAAATAATTATCATTAGAATATTATTATAAAAGACCTCATCCTAGCTATGTTGATCAATAAAATTTGATTTTATCGGCCACGAACGACCGCATGTTAATCTGATAGATAAAGACCATCGATAGATCCAAAAATTTGCTACGATAATCTCAATAAAGTTTATAGCATACTATCAAAGTTTTACTTCAATTGAATATCGTTATCATGGTCAATTTAGCATGAAATAATTTCGACCATTAAATGAGAAATAGGTGATCAAAAGGTCAAATGGCATCCAATTATAAGATAATTTTTTAGATAAATGATCTTTGCTATAACTTTAATTATTTTGTATGGTGATGATCGTAAAATCTAAATTATTTCTATATGAACTATTCACGTTAAGCAGATCTTGCAAAAAAATAATCATAATTACTTAAGGAGTTTAAGAACGAGTATCGAACAACGTATAATTTTGGATCATTCTTAGACGCACGATTTAAATTTTATGATCATTATCGTAAAATGATTAAAATAGTAGTCAAGATCATTTATCTAAAAAATTATCTCATAATTGGATACTGTTTGATCTTTTAATCACATATTTTTCGTTTAACAATCGAAATCATCCCGTATTAAATTGATCATGATAATGACATCTGATTGAAGTAAAATTTTGATAGTTTACTATAAATCGAGATCATCGTTATAGATTTTTGAATCCATCAGTGATCTTCATCTATCAGATCATCATGCTGTCATTCATGATCTTTGAAATTAAATTTTACTGATCGATGAAGATAGAGCTATCGGATCGAGATGATCTTTTCTGACGACACTCTAATAATAATTATTTAGATAATGAATGATTAAGATGAACTTTAAATTAAAATTATACTACATTCAAAAAAATAAAAAAAATTAAACTATGGCAGCGATTTTGGAATCACTGCAATAGGCTTATGGTAGTGATTTTCTATAATCACTGCTATAGACCTATGGCAGTGATTCAAAAATCGCTACCATAGATTCAATCATTTTTCCCCCAGCCTGCCTCATTTTTATTTTTCCTCTCCTGAGCTCTCTCTCCCTCTTCTTTGCCACCAGTGAGGTCCTCCTCCTTTTCTCCCTCCTCTCCATCGTTGGCCGCCGCCACCGGCGCGCTCGTCCTTGACGTTCGTTAGGCAACAGCCCCACCTCCCTTTTCTTCTCCAGTTGGCATCGCCTCCTCTCCCACCTCCTCCTTTCCCAGCCAGCCTCGCCTCCTCCTTCCCTGATAAACATCATAAATTCACCAATAAAAGTATTAATTTATTAATTAATTTATATTAATTTTTAAGAATTATTAATCAATTTATATATAATTTTTAAAAAAAATCATATTTTTATTAATTAAAAAATTAATTAAAAAAATAATAAAAAAATAATAAAAATTAAAAAATAAAATTTTATTATCAATAGAAAGAGATCATTTTTTTGATCACAACGAAATAAATTTCAAAAAAAATGGAGCTAAAATGGAAAAGATATAAATTTTTAAAAATATAAAAATAAATAAAAATTAAATAAAAAAGAAAATGGCTCAGCCGGCTCCGCAAGCCGAGCCACCAAGCCAAGCCGAGCCACCAAGCCAAGCCAAGCCATCAAAGCCGACTCAGCCGTTGAAGCCATCAGCCGGTCCACGATCCAGGCGTGGACCGCCAGCTCAGCAAATTCCGGCGAATCAGAGATTGCCACGTGGTGGACCTAGACCCCTTAAGGGTCTACAGAAATTTATCGCGGCTCACAAGGGTAATTTCAGTCTTTTCGTCCGACAACAGCGGCGCTGATTGGTTGCGGTGTGCGGTGCGGCCGGTCCACGCGGTCCATGGGAACAGTTATTGCGCGATCGGACGGATGTGGTTGTTTGCGGTCAGGATCGGACGGCTGTGGTTGCTTCCGAATTTTATTCAGATACAAGACATCACGCGGATCACCATCGGATGGCAGCGCTCGATCCAGGCGATGATCCGACGGTCCAGAAAGCTCCCGACGGTGATCAAACTCTCAGGCGCATGATTTGCGGCCAGATTTCCTCCATCAAGCGCGATCCAACGGCCAGAATTTAATCCGACCCGATCTGAGCTTGATCTGCATCCGATTTTGATGATTTTTGGACCGTTGGATTTCCTATTGAATGGCTGGATTTTATCAGATTTATCAGAGATGTATCAGAGCTATTTTGATTCAAATTTTATTCAAATTTTGATTTTGATGATTACAAAGGTTCATTAGTCCCACATTGCCTTTAGAAAAAAATATCCAGCCCTCCTAGCTCTATAAAAAGGACCCCTAGGCCTCCAGAAATCAATATCTCCGATCAAGGTGAAGCTTTGGTACAGGGCGAAGCCAGGCTATGGGTTAAAGGCTGCTTCGAAGCAACGGGTGCCGAGAAGAAGAGCCGAGCTTCTACACCATCTTTCTGCCAATGCCGATCCAAGATCAGAGATCAGGCTATTTTATTTTATTTCTTTTCTTTTTAAATTTTATGTATTTAAATTCTAAAATTTTAATTAATAAAAATTTTATTTTTACATTTTAATTTCTTGCTTTTTATTTTTATTGCAATTTAATTTCTGCACTTTAAATTATTTATTTTTTGCAAGTAGATGCTAAGATCTAACTAGTAGATCTTAGTACCAAGTTTAAATTCCTGCATCTTTTAATTTTCGTTTTTTTTTATTTTCCGACTTCACTTTTGATCCCAAAACTCTTCTTTTTTATCTTTTTCTTTTAAAAATCAAAGATTTCAAATCTAAAAACACTACCTTCCCTGTGGATTCGACCCGACTCACTACTATCTACGCATTTTCAATAATTTTAAGAAGTCGGATTAAACTGATAAACACGGTGTCTTAACGACAACATCGCGTTCCCTATCAAGTTTTTGGCGCCATTGCCGGGGAAGGTTTTTGATTTTTGATTTTGATTTCTTTGATTTATTAAAAATAATTTCGGCAAACCTATCAAGTTTTTGGCGCCGTTGCCGGGGAAGGCATGGATATTAAATTTTTGATCTCTTTGATTTTTCTATAAATAAATTATAAATAAAATTTTTATTTTCTTGCTAATTTTTTTTATTATTTTGTAGGAAAAAAAAAAGAACAAAAAGAATCAGAAGTTTTGCCTGGTGAGATCAATCCTAACCCTAGTTCTCTTTTCTTTTTATTTATTTATTTATTTATTTTATTTTTAAATTAATTTTAAAAAAATATTCATTTAAATCTAATTAAAAGCCTCATGATAAGATTAGAAACCCTAACTGTTTAGAGCATGCATCATATTAGTTTTATTTTTATTTTTATTTTTTTTTTTTGGTGATTGCTGGAGGCAAGGTAAGCCTTTCAGAATACAATTAGTTACATGCATCTAGTTTAAATTGCATAGAACCCTTTGATTGAATTTTTTTTTTTGCATATTCATATTAAATCAAATTAAGGGCACAACCCAATTAAACAAGATAAGGTGGGGATTTGATCACCCTTCCTTAGCCCACAAACAACCAACCAACATCCTGCATTGACCTAAGCCTTTAAATTAAAATCAATTAGACATCAACCCTAGGAACTCGAGCTCAATAGGACAAGGAATCCTAAGAGTTGAACCGGGTTAGGATAAGTCAATTTGACTGGTGTCTAGGAAAGTGGTTCAGGGACGATTGGGCCCGAAGGAAGGTGGTTTCTAATTGGTTCCGTTCGCTTACCTGGCCAAGCACAATTGGTGTCTAAGGCAAGCAACGGGGGGACTCCCACCGACCTTACACTTACCTGGCTAGTTGATTGGCTAATCCTACACTTGGAGGGCTTGAAGGTGACCTTGGCAGTTAGGAGCTGTCTAGATCTAGGATAACCTTTAGTCAGGATTGATTGACCAACTTGATTGCTAACCAACATTAAATCTAATTAAACCTAATTCTTCTCTTTCTTCTTAGTTCTAGGACTCCTTAGGATCTTTTCTTTAGAACTCTTCTCCTTACTCCTCTAAAAATAAAATAAAAATAAAATAAAATAAAAATTAAATTAAACTAACTAAAAAATATTAAAAATAATAATTAAATTAAATTAAAATTAATAAATAAAAAAATTAATTTATAATAAAATAAAAATAATAAAAAAAATATATTCTAATTTTTTTTTTTTGAACCATACATTAGGGTTACACAAATACATGCATGGTAGAAAATCATTTTTTTTAATTTAGTTAAACTTAATTGAATGGTTGATTCACATTAAATATAATAATGGCTAATATGAATCTAATTGTCCAAAAATTAGATAAAGTTGACCTTCTTGCTCAGAAAATAGATCAACTCCTAACCCTAGGTCAACAATCTCCTACACAATTCACATCATCTTCTAATTATCAGGAGAATTATTCAATCTGTGTTAGTCCAACCCATCATTTAAGTGAATGTTCCTATGACTGCACAGTTTCCATATTTTATCCAAGAACAAGTTCAAGCTACTCAAGGATACTCCAAATTGATTAATGACCCATTTTTAAATTCATATAATTCAGATTGGAGTAACTTTAATTTTTCTTGGACATCCCAACAGACTCAGGCTCAGACCCAAATTTCACTTGAGCAAAATTATCAAAATTATGCCTATAATAATGGTCAGCCTAGTCAGTTTAACCAGCCATCATATTATAATCAGCCTTCATACCCACCTCCTCAACAGACCAATCTAGCTGATGATAGATTTAACCAACTTCAACAATTAATTCTAACTCAACAGCAATCTATCGCCAGACTAGAAGCTCAAATAGGATAATTAGTTGAGTCTAACATGAGGAGAGAACTAGATCAACTACCGAACCTACCAATTTCAAATAACCCACCTAATGACCACCAACCACCTAGATTAAATTATCAATCTAATATTTCATCTAAGAATCTCCAATTTGAGAATACCAAAGTAATTCCTGAACTTAAAAGCTATAGGATTCTTATGGACCCATATCAAGACCAGGTGAGAGAGGCTAGTACTGATGCTAGCCAAAATAAAAATTTAGAGAAATTGGTTAGTACTGAGACTAACCACATAGAAGAACCCAAGCCAGGAATTAGTACTGATGCTAGTTCCAGTTTAAATGAGATAGAAATAAGAGAAAAGAGAATAGATGATTTACCCGAGACTTATAAACCTAATGTCCTATTTCCTTCAACCCTAGAAGCTGGTTCTTCTTATAAAAATCAAAAGGCATGTAATGAAATATCAATGAAGTTGTTTAAGCAGGATCACATTAATTTACCTTCAGAATTAAAATCTCCTTTAGTCACCATTCCAGCACCCATTGAATCAAACTTAACTCCTAAAACTCCATTCATGAGCATTTTAGAAGAACAAATAGGAGTAATTCTTAATAAACATGGGTCTGAGAATGGAATCATAAAATATATCCCAAAAATTAACAGTGAATATATCAATAATGGGATTATAAATCATCTTTCTGAGATTGGCAATCCAAAACCATTGGAATTTATCAATCCAATATTCGACACAGGATAGTGAGCTACATTGTGTCTGACTGAAGATGGTAAACTTAGCGCTTGTTGGGAGGCAACCCAATATTTAGTTTTTATCTAATTTATCTTATTTTTTTTTTAGAATAATTTGAATAAGTTGGAGGGAGAGCTCAAATTTGTAAAGACATGTACTGGACCAAAAAATAAATAAATAAATAAATAAATATACTGAGTTAGGTGTATTCTTCCATTTTTTTTATTACATCCTTTATTTTTTCCTCTTCTCCATTGAGGACAATGTCGATTAAGTTGGGGGAGAGAAAAATAAAAATTTTAAAATTTTAAGTCCTCGAAAAAGTTAGTATTTAGTATTTAGATACTTGATTATGCTTAAGAATCGAATTAAACTAAGTATTTTAAAAAGAAAATTGATGCACAGATTAGAGAATCTATGAGATATTGAGGAATCAAGTATTAAGAAAATTCAATAAAGAGTTAAGTCCAGAACATAAAAATTTTTTTTTTTTGGAGCATTTCTAATTATTTCTACTAGCATCAAAGAAAAGTCTACTTTTTATAGGCTTGTGTAGGGTAACTATACGTTTCTTCATATAAAAATTTATTTTAATAAAATAGTTTCCAAGTACTTCTCACTGAGTAACCGAGCCTCTTTGCCTAAGCAAGCATTGAGTTTCACGTCAAAAGGTGGGAAGGGACAAAGAAGCTCATTGTAAAGCTAGTCTTAACTCGTAGCCTATTTGATTCGAGCTAGTAAGCCCGAGGGGTATTCTATACCTAGTGCCCTAAAGCCAACTGGTTTGGGAGTCATTGGCCCAAGACTCGCTACATGGATCAAATAGAAAGCTTAAGGAGTTAAGACACTCAATAGTGGTACAACGTTAAAAAAAAAAAAAAAAAAACATTGGTTTCCCACCAAGTAACCGGGTCCCATTGCCTAAGTAAGCAATGATATTCGCATCAAAAAGTGGGCAATGTGAAAATAAAAATTAATAAATGAAGGATGGAAGTAGCAATACACCTGCCTATATGAAAGTTTAGACAAATCAGAGATAAAAGTGGAATAATTTAGAAAAAAGTTCTGAAAAATTTAATGTTCTTTACTTAATTTTTCTATTGATAAGTATTAATACCCCAATGATATATCTCATTTAAGCTCTACTGAATATCAATGGCCATTTTGAAAATTGCTTAGGTAAAATTCGAAACTCTAAAGTTAAAAGGTATTTAAAACTAAATTCTTTCTTTACTCGAGGACGAGCAAAGCTTAAGTTGGGGGGTGTGATAAGCATCATAAATTCACCAATAAAAGTATTAATTTATTAATTAATTTATATTAATTTTTAAGAATTATTAATCAATTTATATATAATTTTTAAAAAATTCATATTTTTATTAATTAAAAAATTAATTAAAAAAATAATAAAAAAATAATAAAAATTAAAAAATAAAATTTTATTATCAATAGAAAGAGCTCATTTTTTTGATCACAACAAAATAAATTTCAAGTAAAACGGAGCTAAAATGGAAAAGATATGAATTTTTAAAAATATAAAATAAATAAAAATTAAATAAAAAAGAAAATGGCTCAGCCGGCTCCGCAAGCCGAGCCACCAAGCCAAGCCGAGCCACCAAGCCAAGCCAAGCCATCAAAGCCGACTCAGCCATTGAAGCCATCAGCCGGTCCACGATCCAGGCGTGGACCGCCAGCTCAGCAAAATCCGGCGAATCAGAGCTTGCCACGTGGTGGACCTAGACCCCTAAAGGGTCTACAGAAATTTATCGCGGCTCACAAGGGTAATTTAGTCTTTTTGCTCGACAACAGAGGTGCTGATTGGTTGCGGTGTGCGGTGCGGCCGGTCCACGCGGTCCATGGGAACAGTGATTGCGCGATCGGACGGATGTGGTTGTTTGCGGTCAGGATCGGACGGCTGTGGTTGCTTCCGGATTTTATTCAGCTACAGACATCACGCGGATCACCATCGGACGGCAGCGCTCGATCCAGGCGATGATCCGACGGTCCAGAAAGCTCCCGACGGTGATCAAACTCTCAGGCGCATGATTTGCGGCCAGATTTCCTCCATCAAGCGCGATCCAACGGCCAGAATTTAATCCGACCCGATCTGAGCTGATCTGCATCCGATTTTGATGATTTTTGGACCGTTGGATTCCTATTGAACGGCCTGGATTTTATCAGATTTATCAGAGTCATATCAGAGCTATTTTAATTCAAATTTTATTCAAATTTTGATGATTACAAAGTTCATTAGTCCCACATTGCCTTTAGAAAAAAATATCCAGCCCTCCTAGCACTATAAAAAGGACCCTAGGCCTCCAGAAATCAATATCTCCGATCAAGGTGAAGCTTTGGTACAGGGCGAAGCCAGGCTATGGGTTAAAGGCTGCTTCGAAGCAACGGGTGCCGAGAAGAAGAGCCGAGCTTCTACACCATCTTTCTGCCAATGCCGATCCAAGATCAGAGATCAGGCTATTTTATTTTATTATCTTTTTTTTTAAATTTTATGTATTTAAATTCTAAAATTTTAATTAATAAAAATTTTATTTTTTACATTTTAATTTCTTGCTTTTTATTTTTATTGTAATTTAATTTCTGTACTTTAATTATTACATTTTATTTTATTGCAAGTAGATGCTAAGATCTAACCAATAGATCTTAGTACCAAGTTTAAATTCCTGCACATTTTAATTTTCGCCTTTTTTTTTATTTTTCAACTTCACTTTTGATCCCAAAACTCTTCTCTTTTCTTTTTCTTTTATAAAATCAAAGATTTCAAATCTAAAAACACTACCTTCCCTGTGGATTCGACCCGACTCACTGCTATCTACTGATTTTCAATAATTTTAAGAAGTCGGATTAAACTGATAAACATGGTGTCTTAACGACAACATCGTGTCCCTGTCATTCCTTGACTAGCCTCGCCACCGACTCCACCTCCTCCTTCTTACTCGACCAACTCTACCTCCTTCTTTCTCCATCAGCCCTGCCACCTCTTTCTTCCCCAATTGGCCCTGCCACCTTCCCCACCTTCTTTCCTAGCCAGCCTCATCGCTGGCCCTGCCTTCCTCTTTTTTGACCGGCCTTGCCTCCTCTCTCTCTCTCTTTCTCTCGTCTCTTCCCTCAGCCCGACCCACCATTGCCCCCTCCCTCTTGCATCGTTGCCGCCCCCTCGGCCTCCATACTCTCTCTCTCTTTCTCTCTCTTTTTTTTTTTCTCTCTATCTATCACTCTCTCTCTTCCTTCTTTCTCTTTCTCTCTTTCCTCTTTCTTTATATATCTCTTCTCTCTCTATCTCTTTTTGTATCTTACTGTCTCTATCTATTTCTCTCATAGGCTATCTTTAGTGCCACACCCCCCTCTGGCATCGCCGCCACCATCACCAGTGACCCTCAGAGCTCTGTGCAACCTCCCTTCCCGCAACCACAGGTATGATTTATTTTTTAAATTTTATTTTATAATAATATTTATTAATTATTATTTATAATATTTATAATAATATTTAAAGAGAATCTCCACTAGCGGGTTTTGGAGTATGCTGGTGGCTATGGGCCATGTCGGTAGATAAGAGAACTTCTGTCGGTTGGTTTTGATCTGTGTCGATGGATTTTAGGTTGGGTCGTGCCGTGTCAATGGTCGTGGATAGCTCTGGACCATGCCAGCTAGTAAAAGAATCTTTATCGGTGGTCTCTGGATCGTATTGACGGGTTCTAGGCCATGTCGTACTGGTGGATTCTGGGCTTGCTGTGGACTGTATCGGTCGATAAGTTGAAAACACCCGTCGATAGGTTCTAGACCGTGCTAATGGGTTCTGGACCATGCCAGCAGGTTTTGAGCCATGTTAGCGACCTTGGGTCATATTGTGCCAATCGGTAAGAGAACCCCCACCAGTGGGTTTTGGGCCATGCCAGCAGATTTTTGATCGTCAGATTCTATGCTATAGCTTGATAGTTGGATGTCGAGGCATGACGATGGCGACCGTCGAGAAGGTGATGATTACTACCAAAAGCCACAACCCAGAGCTCCATTCTCTATCCTTGGGTCATGAGTAGAACTTCCACAGTGATACATTTAAGTGTTGGTTCATGGGCTACATAAGCAAAGTTTGAGCTTTATTACCATTCTCATCCAGATACCTCTAACTCTAGTAATGTTCTGATATAAATATTAGAGTTTATTTATGGATGTAATTCATATTTATATCTTATTTCTTTTATTTATTTTATTACATAATGATAGTCCCATCAATTGATTAGTGTACATAATCTCCAACATCTGTATATTTATATATTTTTATATAGATAAAAGAATTATGTACAATGATTAATTGATTGTCCAATTAGGATAGTTTGAAAATTATAAATAATTCTATAGATAATTATAGTAATCAAATAGTATGTTGAGGGTTTCAAAAATAATTTTGGATAGCATTTTTTTTTATTCTCCCTACATGGAAAAACTAAAAAAAATACTATCAAATTTCTTTTGATTTCTATTACGTATCATTTGAAAACTATAATGAACCTATAGATTAATGTAATTCTTGAATAAGATAGGACCTATTTTTATCTGTTAGTTGGTGATAGGATGCATTTATTGCATATCTAAAAATGATATTTAATATAAGTTTTATACATGATATTTATTTTGGTTTCTATTTATAATGCATTTTTATTTATAATGTATATTTGTTTACAATGCATTGGTATATAATGTAAGTTCCACACATGATTTAATTGCAATATCACCATTTTTATAATGGATAAGAGGTGGATGAAGTTTAGTAGGCTCTCATCAGAATATGAGACTGAACTTCAAAATTTTTTTGATTTTGCTATAGAGAAATTTAAGGACCATGAACTTATCTAATGTTCTTGTAAGAAGTGTATGAATAGGCCCTAGCTTCCTCATCAAGATGTAAATGATCATCTCACTATTTATGACTTTAAATCTGGTTATAAAATTTGTTAGGATCAACATGATGAGGGCAGGCTATAAGAAGGTGATCAACATGATGGAGGAGTGAAACAAGTGGTTCATGATATATTTTTCATTTATTGACCATAATGATGGTGCATTTACATCTATGCCCGATCCTGTGGTTGGTAGAATGACAAACAGTGAGGATGTGAAGAAGGTCTGCAAGTTGATGGAGGATGTTAATATTCCATTATATCCTGAGTATGAAAATACGGCAAAGCTTGAGTTCTTAATCTGGTTATATCATGTAAAATACGTTAATAGATTTAGTAATAATGGAGTAAACTGCATACTAAAGCTTTTGAGAGACATTCTTTTAGACAATACACCAATTTTGAAGAATAATTATGAGGCATCAAAGATTATTGAATAGCTAGGCTTTACTTATACCAAGATACATGCATGTCCCAATAATTGCATGCTCTATTTAAAGGGTGATACCAACCAAAATGCGTGCACAAGATGTGGTGGATCAAGATGAAAATAGAATAAAGATGATACATCAACTTGTGCTCCTCAAAAATTGATGCGGTACTTTTTTTTGATGTCGAGACTATAAAAGTTATTTATGTCGACAAGAATATCAAAGAACATGAGATGGCATGAAGAAGATCGAACAAAAGATGATGCATTGAGGCATCCAGCCGATGGAGAGGTATGGTAAAAGTTTAATGAAATATATTCCAACTTCGTACAAGAAATATGCAATGCGAGGTTGGCTTGTTATGCGATGGTTTCAACATATTCAAGCATATGAATACCATCTATAGTATATGGCCTATGTTTTTCATGTTTACAACCTTCCACCGTAGATGTGTATGAAAAAATATCTTGTTTTCATGACAGTGCTCATCCCTAAATTGATGGATGTAGGTAATGACATTGATATCTATTTACAGCCTCTTATTATCGATCTAAAATAGTTATGGAGCATTCAAGGTATTCCAACTTTTGATGCTTTGATGAATGAGTCATTCTTCATGCATGCAGTGCTTCTATGGATAATAAGTGACATTCCAACTTATGCCATAATGTCGGATTGGAGCATAAAAGATGAATTAGTATGTCCGATTTATGGAAAAATACTCAATCTAAAAGATTGACACATTAGAGGAGCATTATCATTATAGAGCATCGATGTTTTCTTCATTGAAATCATCCATATAGAAGGGATGCATGTTCTTTTGATGACACTATTGAAGAAGGTGAGGCATTTAGCCGAATGTTTAAGAGTAAGGTGTTGAGAGAGTTGAATAGCCTTAGTATTAAATTTAGAAAAGATGATTTGATTGGATGGTCTCAGTGTTGATAGATTTTTAGATTTACTATCAACCCAGTTAGTTTTCTAGACTAACCAACCAAAACTAATACAATTCAATTCTAGGCTTGGATGGGCCAAATCTCCAAGTTTCTTTTCTCAAAGAAACTTATAAAAAAATAAAAATACAAAGTATTAATTTTAATATAAAAATAAAAATAAAAAAGAACTCTTTTGAAGCTTGAAGAAGTGGCTAAATATGTGCTTTTTTGAAGCTTCATTTCTCTTCAAATGATGCTGAGAGATTGCTTAAGATATGTGTAAGATAACTCTTGAATGCCCTTTGAAATCAAAGCTTGGTTTCTCTCTTTTTTCTCTCTTTTGATGTATAATGAAAAACTCTTAAAACCAAAAAATTTTACTTTAAAATTCCTTAATCACTTATCCCAAATATTTTTCTTGCCCTTTTTATACTTGGGAGTTATTCAAGAATAAGTTTTGGCCGCTAGATAGCTTGGACTAGCCATTGGAGTAGAGAAATACCCATTGGAGAAGTGCAGAAAACTAACCATTATGATTTATCTCATGCTTAGGGTCGACACTATTTTCTTTGGGATCGATACTTTCTGCTCTGGAGTTGACACTTTTTGCTCTAGGATTGATACTTTTAGGATCCAAAAAATTTTTATTTTCTATCTTTTATTTTGTACAATAGAAGTGTTAGATATATGTGCCCTAGAAGCCAGAATTGGCTGACACTTGTAATACACTTCTAAGGGCAAAATTATAATTTTGACTAAAATCAATAAAATGGATTATTTTCTATCACATATGTGTATTTAGTGTCTGTGATACATCCTTTGAGTTAATAGTAATGATAATTCATATTTTCAAGAGTTGAAAATTTAAGACATGAATAATCATTATTAACTCATAAAATGCTTCCGACCATAGGATCATCATGAGGATGGTGATTGATCCGAAAGGTTGGTGTACAATCGCTTATCTTTAGTAGATGAGTTCTAATCTATAGTGTGGAACATCGGAGCGAGAGTACGTACCGTTAGAGAACGAGGGCACTGAGCATGACCACTCGAGAGTTCATTAGGAAGTCTACTTTTATCAATGGACTGACTCGATGCTGGGTGTGTCTTTCTTTGATCTGAGATGCATCGACAGTTATCTTAAGGGGTTATAGTTTGACTACACATAATCGGTCTCCTAGCATTAAAAATTCTGAGTGTATTGGCTACAGCATGTTCATTGTAGGAACTGGATGCATCAGATGGAATCTATACCTCGTGGTAGAGGAGCAATCCTATGATGATTCATGAGAATCAAGTCAGAAGTCCATGCCATGGTAGAGTGAAGTAATAGAAAGAGTTTCTATTTAGATTTTCACATCAGACTTGAATTCGAATAATTACATTCATATGACAGAGACTAGGGTTTGACGAGTTCACCTTAACCCTAACTAATCGGGCTCAAGTAGAATAATTTAATCACACAGGTAGCTGCACCAAGAGGTTCGATCAGCTCTGATGGGTTGCCACCATTTGCTAGGTGCACGGTGGATTTTGGGAGCAATTGAATGATTTAATGATCGAATCATCTAGCTATTCGAATCAGAAGAGTTCTGATCCATCGAAAGGAGTTTCGATAGTCGATGATAGAGATCATGACATATCCCATTATATAAGACTGAACCTAACTAGATCAACACAATAAGGGTGAATATGAATCATCAATTGAACTGATCTAGTTCAATTGATTGAATAGATTCAATTAGGTTCAAGGAAATCATGCTAGCACTCGATTAACCTACGTTTCTTTACTACATAATAGTTGTCCTGACTGAGCCAAAGAAGTTAGCTCGATCAGAGCCTTCACTTTGTCTGACTGAGTGTCCAAATCAGAAAAGGGTTGTGTTATTTGTAAGATAATACCTACATTTTTGGTCACCTGCCTTTCTCGTCCTGGACTTTGTCAAAATGACCTTGACTGGTCACACTAACCATTGATACTTGACTTCTGTCCACAGTATAACACTATTGGAGAGCTGGTGGGGGCCTATCCCTTGCAGAACCTGACAAGGAGGAGGGCGCCGCCACCCTTAGCGTGTGCCCAATGCCCAGAGTCCCTGTGGACAGGGACTCTATCTCCTTTTAAAATTTTGATTAGACCCTCCTAAGAACCGTTTGATTCTGGCACCACTAAGGAGGAATCCAAGAACTATTTTCACCAATTATTTAGATCTAATTTCACAAAGGGTTTGATTGGTAGAAGAAGAGGAGTGGATCACCTTAGTCTATAAAATAAGACCCTACGCCCAACTCAAAAAAAAAAAATTGAGATTTCCATACCCTAGGCTGCTGCTCTCCCTCCATGCCAAAGCATCTTCTCCTCTCCTCCTCTATCAAAAGTGTTGTGCTTGGTTGGTGCAATCCAGATGAGAAAAGGTGACTGAAAGCTAGAAGGCTATGCTGCTACAAAGGACACTGTTGATCTTCGAAAGGAGTTTTGAAGATCCTCCAGATCAATCCAGATCTAATTTTGGAGACAGAAGAGAAAGAGGGATCTTCAGATCCAGCCTGAGTGAATATTGGTAGGGCCAGGCACTGCGTGGCTAGATCCAGAACTTTTTCGCTTACAGGATCATCATTGATAATAGATTATCTTACATCAAAGATAAATTAAATTTTATTTAATTTAATTAGATTTTATTTTTATTATTAGAATAATAAAGATTAGATCTAAAATATCATAGATCTAATTAGAATCAAAAAAAAAAAATTTTGAAATATATTCTTGATCCGATAGATCTGAATGGACCCTGGTCAAGAAAATCGATTTTTCTTCAACTGGTATCAGAGCCAGGTTTAAAGTTTAGATCTGATTTAAATTTTCTAAAAAAAACTAAGTGATTAGATTATCACATAAGATTATCAGATCTAAAATAAAAAAATTAAAATTAAATGATTTGGATCTAAGATTAGAAAAATGCATGACTATTCTAAAATAGAATAGTTCTATAGAATAGTATGTATGTTTTTAATTTAATTTGATTAAATTATATTTTAATTAATATTTTTCAATTATATTTAATAAACCATAAAAAAATAATAATAAAATATTAATTTTAAACATCATATGAGAATGATTGATGCATTCTAGACTATTGTAGAATAGTTTTACATAGTTGTCTAGATTAGAGTTATTTTGATAAGATTAATTTAATCTATTTTTTAGATTATTATGAGATAATTTAGATCTGAAAATATGCATGATTCGATACATAAGATGTATGCAAAATATGCCATGATAGATCTAATTGTATATGAGATATATGATATGATCTAAAACTATTTTGTAGTATTATATTTTTGATTAAGGCATTCCTCTGGCCGCTGGTCATAAAATGAAGAAGGATTAAAAGCCCTCTCCTTCCATTTGATGGTATTTTAGACCTGTATGGGTCTGTGCGTTTCGTCCTTAATCAAAATTAAACTTACTTTCTGCAAAACCCGATCCTAAAACCCTAGAATTATTGTGCATATTTATTTATGAACCTACTTAATTTAGAATTAAGATTATAGAATATTAATTAGATCAAAATTGAGAATTATAGATCTAAGACATATTCATAATACTGGGGTTCGGGCTTGGGTAGCTCAAATTAGATCTAAGTGGTTGACCGAATCAAATTGGCTTAGATGGATCAAACAATGCTAAATGACACTAAAAGGATTAAGTGGGTCAAGATCGAGTCAATCAAGCAAGACCTAATTAGGCTCAAAGTTAGAGCTAGATTGTAGACTAACCCAGTTGGTTCTGACTCAATAATTTGGTGTAAGGAGTTTGGCACATACGGCTGACTAGTTAATTAGAGCTACCGATCTATGCTTTCTTGTACGAATGCTTCTTGTACGAGTTAAGCATATCCTCCATCGATCTACTTACCTGGCCATATCTGTGACTCAATTCTGATTTGAGGTGGTTAATAATTCGAGCTACCCATGCCACTAGGTTAGTCATAATTGTTATACTATGAAAGTCTAGTTTAAGAGAGTCTGAATCAATTTTTCCAAGAAAAGATTAAGTCTCTTCCTTGGGATGTACCCTTCCCAGGGTTATTGTTCACAGGTACAGCTAGTTGCACCGAAAAGACGTATCATGTCTATAGGCATTGGATGCATGGGCTGGAGGATGAGCTCAATATTTCAGATACGATGAGAGACTCAATTGAACCAGTTTGTAAATGGTGGTCTGACTTAACTAAGGTGGATCAATATTTTGGATATGGGAATTCAGAATTAGAGTCAAGTTTGGGCACAGAGAGAATCATTGAACAAAGAGTTGTTCACTCATGGCTAACCATCATCAAAACTGTTAGTGAGATGAGTCAGTTGGTGAACCACCATCCACTAGAAATCATTATCAGAGATTTTTACATCTCTACAGAGGGATGTAGGATCCAAGAAAATAATGGGAGCTAATTTATTTAAAAATAAATCTTAAATAATTGATCAAGTCATAATTATAGTATCTAACTAGAATCTTTAACTCTCTACAGGAAAACTGCATCCAATCCATTGGCATGTATCCTAGACACACATAGACTGACGAACCAATTATAAAATTGAACTAAAATTTTGGTTCAAGAATTAACCCATGTATTGGACAGGATCCTCCCACCTTACCAGCCCGTCCATCTATTGAACAGAGAGCGTCTCTGAAAAAATGGATAGACGAAGATAATAAGGCCAGATATTACATGTTGGGACTCGATGTCTGATGAGCTCCAGCGCCAACATGAAGATATCGGGACTGCTCGCCAAATGTTGGCTCACCTACAGGAGATGTTTGGTGAACAGAGTCGCGCAGCCAAATATCAAGTCACGAAACATGACTTTTTAAGGCTAAGATGCGTGATGGGCAGTCAGTCCAAGATCACTGTCTGACAATGATCAAGGACATGGAAGAGCTTGAGAAGCTCGGTGTGAAGTTAGACTTGGATCTGCAGAACGATATTATTCTGCAATCCTTGACTGATGCATATGGGCAATTCATCATGAATTACCACATGCATAAACTTCAAAATTCCTTGGCCGAATTAATGAATATGCTGGTTACCGCTGAGCTTTCTATGAAAGGTTCTAAAGGCTCAGTTCTTGCTATGGAACAGACTTCTTCCAAAAGAAAGTCTTATGGAAAGAAAAAGAAGTCTGTGAAAAAGCAGAAGATGGAAGGATCAAAGAAGAAAAGGCAGAACCGAAGAAGAAGGTCGATGGCAAAGGAAAGTGTTTCCATTGCAACAGCGACGGCCATTGGAAGCGGAACTGCCCTACTTACCTGGCCACCCTGAAGAACAAGAAGGAAGGTCCTTCTGGAGGTATGCTCATTATT
>QRFJ01001196.1:250904-370904 GCA_006176705.1 Cocos nucifera
GCGAGAGTACAGGTACTCGTTAGAGAACGAGGGCACTGAGCATGACCACCTCGAGTAGTCATTAGGAAGTCTACCTTCTCGTCAATGACTGACTCGATGCTGTAGTGGTGTGTCTGGTTCTTTGACCTAAGATGCATCAGCGTTCACCTTGAGGGTGTTATAGTTTGACTACACCATAACTCGATCTCATAGTCATACGGAATCCTGAGGTGTATGTTGGCTATAGCATGTTCATTGTAGGAACTGGATAGCATCAAGATGGAATCTATCTACCTCGGTGGTAGAGGAGCAGCCCTATGATGATCATGAGAATCAAGTCCAAAAGCCCATGGCCATGGGAGAGTGAAATAATAGAAAGAGTTTCTATTTAGGTTTTCACATCGGACTTGAATCGAATGATTACATCATATGACAGAAACTAGGGTTTGACGAGTTCACCTTAACCCTAATCTGATCAGGGCTCAAGATAGAAGAACTTAATCACACAGGTAGCTGCACCAAGAGGTTCGCATTCAGCTCTGATGGGTTGCCACCATATACTGCTAGGTGTCACTGATAGATTTTGGGAGCAATTAGAATGATTTAGATGATCGATCATTCTAGCTATTCGAATCAGAAGAGTTTTGATCCATTGAAAGGAGTTTCCATGATATCGATGATAGAGATCATGACATATCCCATTACCATACAGAACTGAACCTAACTGGGTCACACAAATAAGGGTTTGAATCTAATGATCATCAATTGAACTAATCCAGTTCAATTGATCTGAATGAGATTCAATTAGGTTCAAGAAAATCGTGCTAGCACTCGATTGAACCTAACGTTCTTCTTTTACTATCATAAATAGTTATCCTGACTGAGCCAAAATAGTTTGTGCTCGATCAGAGGCCTTTACTTTGTCTGACTGGAGCTTGTCCAGGTTCGAAAAGGATTGTCTTATTTTGTAAGACAATACTTGCCATTTTTGGTCACTTGTCATTTCTCATCCTTTGACTTTGGTCAAAAGTTGACCTTTGACTGGTCAAATGTTGACCATTGATACTTTGACTTCTGTCCACATGTCACGTATCTATTTGAGTGCTGGTGGGGGCCTATCCTCCTATCAAAACCTGGCAAGGAGGAAGGCGCACGCCACCCTTGGCATGTGCCCAAGCTGGAGGCACCCAGGAGTCCCTGTTGGACAGGGACTCCATCTTCATTTTGGATTCCGATTAGAGTTCTCCTAAGAATCAAGTTTGACTGATCTTAGGCACCATCTAAGGAGGAATCCAAGAGGCTCTATTCCCATCAATCAGATTTAGATCTGATTTCACAAAGGGTTGTGATTGGTTGAGAAGAAGAGGAGTTGGATCACGCTTAGTCTATAAATAAGACCCTGCGCCCAACTCAAAAAAAAAAAAAGAGATTTCCACACCCCAAGGCCTCCTCTCCTCTCCTCCTCCATGCCAAAGCATCTTCTTCCTCTCCTCTCCACATCCCAAAGTGTTTTGGGTTCTTGGTTGGTGCAATCCAGACAAGAGAAAGGCGACTGAAAGCTAGAAGGCTGCGCTGCTGCAAAGGACAACTGCTGATCTTTGAAAGAAGTTTTGAAGATCCTCCAGATCAGATCTAGATCTAATTTTTAGAGATGTGATAGAGAAGAAGAGGATCTCTAGATCCAACCTAAGTGGATACCGGTAGAGGCCAGGTACTTGCATGGCTAGATCCAAAACCTTCCGCTGCTTATAGGATCATCAAGGGGTAATAGGATTACCCTATATCAAGATAAATTAAATTTGATTTAATTTATTTAAATTTTATTTTTATTATTAGAATAATAAGAATCAGATCTAAAACATTTCAGATCTGATTAGGATCAAAAAAAAAATTTTTTGAAATATATCTCTTGATCCGATCAGATCTGAACGAACCTGGTCAGGGAAATCAGGATTTTCCTTGAAAAAGTCGATCCAGGGGTCATCCTCTGGTATAGGGGTCACCCAGGGGTCATTCCTTCTGCATGCCAATGCATGCCAACAAGTTAGGGTCGACACTTTTGCTCCTATGGTCGATACCTAGTCATCTTGAACTTTAAAATCTTCATCTTTTTACTTCATTTTAGAGTAGTGGTCGACATCTTTTGCTTTGGGGTTGACACCACCAAATCTAAAACCAAAAATACTTCTTTAAAACTATTGACTTGGTGATTTTTTGTCAATCTTTTCTTAGATTAATTCTTCAATTTGAACATCTAAAATGACCTACATTCACTCTTGAAATATATGATTAAATACTTAAACACTCAAAGTTTAGCGATCATCAAAATCAATCATAGGGTTAATAATAGAATTCTCCTCAACCAGATGGTTGAAATGAGAGAGAAATTATCATTCCATTCCAGAGTCCAACTCCCTCCAAACAAATATATCCTTAGGGTTTTGACATGTTTAACTTGTTTTGATCTATTTAATCATCAGGTTGAGTGAAGTTTAGCTATTTATGACCTATTCAAGATTTGTTATGGCCTGTTATTCAATGTTAAATTTGTTTAAATGGTTATTGTAGACTTGTTCTCACTCGTTTATTAAGCATATTATGCATTTCACATCAGATTACCTATTTATTTAATAATTGGGTTCAAGTTTTGATTGCTAATCTATTTAATAAATAAGATGATTTCAAATTGTAAATTTCTCTCTACTAGTTGATTTGACCGAGCCAATTGCCACCTTTACCTCTATATTTTTTTGAATACTTCCCCTATTAGTTCCCAAGCTATAGTTGTGGCATCATAAAATGATCCAATCACTCATGAATTATAATGAACCTATAACACTCCAAACCCCAAACAACCCAATTACTTGTTCAGGCCTAAACCACGCAACCTAAAATGCCTAAGCCCAGTTATTTTAGTAGACTACTTTTTAAGCCTTATATACTGGTGATTTTATTGTTTAACAACCAATGTTGGACTATCACAAAACCCACTAAATGACACAAATACCATTATGCCACACTAGATTAGAAATCAGATGAGGATTTATTAAGTCCCAGTAGCAATACTTATAAATTTTAGAATTGCTATGATAACCCAGATATCTCGCAAGCTAGCCATCAACAAGAAAAGGAAAAGTTATGCATCAGCTATGAGACTTCGTTTCTTCATAAGCTATTATTTGTTGAAATAAATGCCTCAAGATTCAATCCATAATAAGTTCAAAACGAGGTCCAAGATGACAAACAGAGTCCAACAAGCCCAGGAACAGTCCAAACAGAGTTCAGACGAAGAAGTTACATGCAAAGAAAGATCGAAGTAGGATAGCATAGCTCTTGGGCCAACCGAAGGGGCCCATAGGCTGGCGTCGGCTTACAATGATGCATCCTAGGTTGGCATGTTGGGTTGGCCCAGGCATGCGAACGTGCATGCGGGCATGCTCAGGCTGCACGAGAGCAGGCCATGGTCAATCACAGACCACTGGTCCATAGCACGCTTGCGTGGACCTTTCAATGGTTTTACCTACTATTTCATGCGGTCTATGATACTATTTCATGGACCAATCATGATCCGATGGTTCAGAGAGGAGCTGGTCATGATCGGATGGTTGAAACTTGATTCGGGCTTGATTAGGCAAGATGGGCAGTTGTTTTGTACGATCCGATGGCCAGGAGAGCTCTCGATCATGATCAGATGGTTCAGATGCAATCCTAGCTTGATCATGAGTTTGTGTGCATGATTCAATGGTCCAGGAGGGAGCTGTTCATGATTGGATGGCCAAAAATTGATCTTGGATGTGTTTAGGACTAGGTTTCCTACTAAAACACTGTTTATGGGTTTTTGGAGTCTATATAACTCAGATTGATGAACCGTTTATTGCATCGAAAAGTTGGTGACATTTTGGAGGTATCGAGAGGCTTCTTAAGAGATTTTAGAGAATTTTTATAGGAGTTTTGAAGCTTCTTATTAAGAAATTCTTGTACAAGGATTGAGTGATAAATTTCTCTTATATTTATTGATTTTCTTTCTCTCATAGTGAAGTTTGCATGCCTCATGAAGGTAAACCTTGATCTAATCCATGTATTTGATTATGTACTATCTCTTATCTTTATTTTTCATTTTTTCTCTTACGATATCCATACATGATCGAGTATAATGTAAGGGGTATCAAGAAGATCCTGAGGTTGTGGTGTTCTGATTAGACTCTATAATAATCAGTATTAGAGTGAGTTGATATCCTAACTATTAGCATCAGAGCTAGACGATACTAGTGCATGTGGTTGCCTAGATCATGATAGTATTGATTGAGATCAAAGAAAATAGAGAAGACAAGCTTAATCGAGGTGGAGGTCAATCAGTTCGATGAAAAAAGTAATTTTTTCTTGTGGCAAGTAAAAGTAAAGGTAAAGGACATGCTCATCCAATATGGATTGATCGATGCTTTCTTGAATGAAAAAAAGTTAGACACCATAGAGGAGAGGATTTGGGAGCGACAATAGATGCAGATGGTGAGTACCATTTGAATATACCTAATGAATAAGATTGTGATCCATGTACTTGATGAGAATTTTTCAATGGTATTATGATCGAAGCTCGAGGAGTTGTACATGATAAAGTTCCTCATCAATATCCTTTTCCTTTAAAAGTAGTTCGGCCAACTACGGATAACTGAGGGATAGAGCATACAGGAGTATCTCAATCACTTTCAGAAGATTTTCACCAATCTTCTTAGTGTAGGTGAGATGGTTGAGGAGAAGACCAGGGTGTTGGTCTTGCTAGCATCGCTTCTCCCTTTGCATGAGTCCTTGGTGATGCTTTTCTAGTAGAAAAAAGTACCATCAAGATGGATGAGGTGACTGCGATGATTCTCCAAAATGAGATTCTCAGGAAGGAGAATCTAGCATTGGGCTCATATGGTGGTAGCTTAGCTTTTTGCAGTTTCTGAAGGAGTAGGTGGCAGAAGATGGAGCGGTAGAGGATTGTGAGGTGGGCGATCCAGGTCTAAGATGAGGGACCTTAATAAGATCAAATGCTACCGATACGATGAGTTAGTGCATCATGTCAGAGATTGCCTATAGCTCAAAAATTGAATGAGGGCTATTGCAGCAACGGCCAGTAGCGAGTTTGAGGATGATGTCCTGATGATATCTGATGAGATATCTATTTCTTTCTAATAGTGGATTTTAGATTTTGTATGCACATATCATGTTTATTTTAGAGAGTAGCAGTTTGACTCCTTATAAAGTAGTGAGGGCATTATTCATCTACTAGTTGGATTGAGCTGTGCGAGCAGAGTTATTGGGATGATCAGCTGGAGGACACATGATGGTGTAGTGGAGAGATTGGGGGAGGTTCGGTACATATCCGATTTTAGATGAAATCTTATCTCACTGAGCAAATTTGATTCAAATAGCTATAGATGGATAATAACTAATGGAATCTTGAAGGTCATGCATGGCGATAGGATTATTCTAAAGAAAAAGAAAAGGACGAGAGGACATTACTATCTGGCAGAAAGTGCAGTATGAGATGGAGTTTCAGGAGCCAGAGGAAGCCTAATGTGAGGTGGAGCTCCAAGTGGAGGTGGATCAAGCATGAGATGGAAGACTCAAAAAGACAAGAAGCAACATCGCAGAGTGAAGTTTCTATTATTGTAGGAGATTTTTTTGAATAAGTCTTTGGTCAGAGTGGACATAGCCATTGATGGAGGTGAAGGAACTAGATCTAGGATTTCACAGGTAGATCTTAAAACTTTTTCAAGATCTTATAGTGAAAGACTTAAATAAATCTAAAATTTATTTAAATAATCATGTAAATATCTAAATCTCAGATCTATTACATGATTATGTTATGATATTAAATCAAAAATTAAAATTAAATAAGAAAGAAAAAGGTTGATCAAATCAACCTAGATCTATACTACATCAAATGCAGGTATGAAGTTTATAGATCAAATCTATTACCTGAGCAAGTTTAGATATTCTAACTTACTGATCTAGGCTTGAGGATGAAGTCTTGAGCTGCACACATGTCCAGCCTCTAGGAGTCATCCACACGAGTCTACGATCTCTGATCTAAAGTTTGATGCAGGAAATCAGTATAGCATGCTAGTATTGTGCGAATCCTTCTTCGACAGTCGATCCAATACTCTCTTCTTCAAAATTTGGACTCTTCAAAATATGAGAAGAAAGATGAGAGTTTGCTAATCTGAGACTCTCTCAAAAAAACTCAAAAGAAAGAAGGAGAGATTGAAAATAAAATAGCCCTAGAAGAAGACCCTCTTCTTCTTCTCTTTTCTCTCACCTAGACACCTAGTTTGGTGCCTATGGAACCCCCACGCCCAAGGATTCTCTTCCTCTAATTTTTGCACACCCCAAACCTCACCTAAATCTCTATAGTCTATGAAAAAATCAAAATAAGATTCATCCAATAAATTGGGAAAAAGAAGAGTCCAAGTTAGGTCAAATTCCTACACTAGGAATATCCAAACTTGGGAAGTTGTTGGGGTGCCCAACTCTTGGGCACCTCCTCCATAATTTTTGGCATGGAATAGCAAGGGAGGGTGCATAACAAAGGAGATTATTTTTATGGAATAAGAGAAGAATTAATTAAAAGAGGGGGCGGCACTCAAGGGAAGATGTTTTGGTCAATAAGGATTCTATCTCATAGAATTCTAAGCAAAACCAATTCCTCCTTTGACTTAGTCTTCCACCTAACTTCCAAATATGACTTGGAGGGAGAGAGAGGGCATGAAAATTAGGAAGAAAGAGATTTTTCTTAAAAAATACCTAAAAAATAGGTATGGAGGGCGTTGGGATTAAGGTGGTGCAAGGAGATAGGAAGTCCTAGTCACACTAGGACTTCTATTTTGACTTAGTCAAACAAGATCTTTTAACCAAATAAAATTAAGATTAAACCAACCCAATTAAATAAAGCCCTAACCCATTTAAGAATTTAATTAAATTAGATTAAATTAGATTTAATTTTAATTTATTTTTTAATCAAATTAGAAAATTGGGTTAATCCGAGTCCTAGTTAGATTAGGACTAGTTCTTCCTTGCACTTGGCTTATCTAATAAATCAATTGAACTTGATCCAATCAAGTCCAAATCTAATCTAATTAAATTATATTTAATTATACTTAATCTTAACCTATTGGCTTAATCAAATTAAGTTAATTAGCAATCCAATTGCTAATCGATCCTCCTACAACACTTGCACTAGGTTAAACACCAATCATATTGATTGTTTAACCCTAGAATGATTCTTAATCATTGATCAACCATCCGATCAGATCATAAGCTCTAATGTATGTGACCTGATAGGTTCAAACCTAAGTCAGTAGTATAAAAATAAATTTTTGCACCAATTGAAGTGACCATCTAGCAATGATATCCGACGGTCGGATAGGTTGAAGGTGTAGAACACCATCCTTAGAATCCATGTGGATATAATTTTCATATAATTCATCTCCTTGACCATAATGCTCGTAGAATATATTAGAGTTCAACTGTCAACTCTAATCAGATTGTCCACATTGTATTTCAAAATATCAAATCCATCTGATGGATTATCCTAGCCAAGATTTTGCTATATTGAAATACAGTGATACATTCTTCTCTAACTCTTAGAGTGGTCAATTCTATCTTGATCACACTCTGACTTCTTAAGTACTTGACTATGCTCAGAAGCCTTCCATTGCTAAATTAGAAATTTAATTAGTCCAGTACCAAAGCACAGTGAGTTGCTTACAAGTTACTGAGGTGATCTCAGGTCTTAGGGATACTTATACTTATATCCCATTAGAGATATTTTCGATAGTAGAATGCTCTAGAGTTGGTCACGTTCCATGACGATATATCCATACATCTTATTTGTATGCCATACCAGTATCTTCACACACCTTGATTAAGAGGACAACCAATCTATATGGCATATAGCAACCTATGCTCGATAGATGCTGTCATCCTAATTAATAGCCTATCATTTGATTATGAATAAATTTAAGAACTAATCGATAAATTTTCTTTTTATCGAAACTAAATAGTCCTAAGGACTTCATCACAACAATGGAGTTCATTAGAAGATGTAAACTTATGATGAAAAAAGATGCCAAAATATTTTTTTATTAATTAATAAATCAATTATAATATCTCAACTATCAACATGCTAATGATTGACTTTGAAACACAATTCCTAACAAGAGGTGGGATCAAGTGGCATGGATCGACTCTCATGTTTGTCCATCCATGAGACAGCAGGCATGTCCTAGGGCATGGAGGCGAGATGGTTCACAGACTCTCAAAGACAGATGAAGGCCAAACATTATATCAAGATGAAGATTATTATAAAAAATATCTTAAGATTCAATCTATAAGCATAGAATAAGGTCTAGGATGACGAACGGAGTAAAATAAGTCCAAGAATAGCCCAAATGGAGTTCAGACGGAGAAGTTATGAGCAAGAAAAGATTGGAATGGGATAGTACGGCCCTCGAGCCTATCGAAGGGGCCCATAGATCGATGCCGGCTGGTGGCAGCATGGGCCAGGCTAGCAGTGCATGGTGGCACTAGGCCAGCCATGTGTTGGGTCAGTCCAGGCTCGCGAGCACGCGTGCAGGCGCACGCAGGCTGTGCAGGCGCTAGGCCCATGCAGTCCTTCATGGACCACCCACCCATAGCACCTACATGGACCTTCTAGTGGTTTTTCTTACAGTTTCACATGGTCCATGGCATTGTTCCATAGAACAGTCATGATCCGACGGCTTAGAGAGGAGCTAGTCATGATCGGATAGTTGAAACTTGATCTGGACTTGATTTGGCATGATGTGTTGCTGTTTTGGATGATTTAATGGTTAGAAGAGCTCTCAATTATGATCGGATAGCTTAGATGTAATCCTAGTTTGATTAGGAGGCTGTGTGAGTGATCCGATAGCCTAGGAGGAAGCTGATCGTGATCAGATGGTCAGAAATTGATCTTGGGTGTGTTAGGACTGGGTTTCCTACTGAAATACTATTTATAGATTTTTAGAGTTTATATAACTTTGATTGATAAACCATTTATTGCATCAGAAAGCTGGTGATGTTCTGGAGGTGCTGAGAGGCTTCTTAATAGATTTCAGAGAGCTTTTGTAAGGATTTTGGAGTTTTTTATTGAGAAATTTTTATACAAGGGTTGAGCTGTACATTCCTCTTATATTTATTGATTTTTTTTCTCTTAAAGTTTGCATGCCTTGTGGAGGTAGACCTTCATCTAATCTATGTACTTAATTGTATACTATCTTTTATCTTTTATTCTTCTTTCTTTCTTTTGTAGTATCCACATATGATTGAGTGCAATGCAAGTGGTATCAAGAAGGTTCTATGATTGTGGTATCCTGATCAGACTTCACAACAATCGGTATCAGAGTGAGTTGATATCCTAACATTACTTTGGGTCATCTCCTATTCTATTCTGCTTACATGTTGTCCATTCAAATGGAGAATGTCTTAATCTCTTTTGTTGTTTCTTGAATTATCCACATAGATAACATTTGCAAAGATCTTGAGCACACATTTAGTTTCAAAATAGATTGTGAAGATCCTATGATTAATAAAAATATATAGGGTTAAAATGATAAAATTTCTGAGCTGCTTGTCAGGAATAAATTTTTCTTGTTTTTTCAAAATATAAAAATAACCCCCTTTTTTTGGTGAAATGGAGTCTTTGTTCATATGTCTCTAAAATATGTTGACCTCGGAAGATGAATACAGTACTTACCTATTCATCTTAGGGCTTTTCCTTTTCTTTTTCATTATTTTCTTGAGAAAAAGAGGCTAGCCATTCACATTTGAAAAGTACAAAAATAGAAAAAAGATTATGTAAAATACATGTTTATTAATTTTTTATTTTAATTATAAATTAGTGATCATTTTTTTGGTCGTAAAGTTTTTTAAAAAATTATAACAAAAAATTTAGTCATAAATTTTTTAAATTAATTTTTTTGGGACCAATTTTGCTTTTAAATTTTCTTCCTTCCTCGTGTAGAGTTTCCATCACCATCATTTTAATTTCTCGGTGCACCGAGCCCTCACTCTCCTTCCTTCATCCATCCCACCACCATTGGAGCTCTCCCTCCCCTCTCTTCTTTCGTCCTACCCTCCCACTCCTCCCTTCCTCTATCCCACTACCGTCGGAGCTCTCCTTTCCTCCATCCCTTCACCACCGGAGCCCTCCCTTCACTCCCTTCATCCATCCCGCTATCGTTGGAGCCCTCCATCCCCTCCTTTACTCCATCTCGCCATCATCGGAGCCCTCCCTCCTGTCACTAGTCATCCCTTGTGTTGTGGCTCGTGGCCCCCTCCTAGCTCCTAATCTACAGTGCATCCCCCTTCCTCCGTTAATCCATCCCAAGCTTTTTCGAGAGCTCCCCTGCCCCGACCCATCACCCCTCTCCATGGAAAGGTATATCTGTATACATTTTATTTTATTTTATTTTATTTTTTAGTATGTTTTGTATGTGGATGAGTTGATGAAGTAAATTTTGAGTTGATGAAGGGCTTCGACATGGCTTGTTTGGCATCAGTGGTGATCTTTGGAATATAATAGATTATAGAGTTGGAATGGAGGAGAGAGCCGAGAAAGGGATGGGGTTTCAGGGAGTATTGTTAATAATAAATATTAAATGTGCTTTGCAGGTGGCACTAGGGCTAGAAGTGGATCAGGCCAGGCCAGGATTTATCCCCATCCAAGCCTGCCTAAATTTTTTGAAATAGGTGCTAGGCCAAGGAGGCCAAGATGGGGGGATTCTACGTCGAGGCTAGGGCTGGGGGAGAGAAGGGTTCTTAAGCTAAAGGAGGTGGATGGGTTTGCATGGTGGGGCCAAAGAGGATGCGATTCGGGGGGGGGGGGGGTTCACAGGGCCAGGCGGAGGGGGAGTTTTAATCGAGCTTAGTTTCGGGCCTGGATCCAATGGGTGGGTTTCGTGGGGGGCCGGGGGAGGGCGCAGGGCAGTTTGCTAGGGTCGGGGCCTGAGGGAGGGGGCAATTTTATGAAGGAAAGTTTTAATTGGGCTTAGTTTCAGGCCTAGGCCGGGCCAAAGGTAGGCCCGAGCTTGGCTTGAAAGTAAAATGGGCCCTATTTTTTGACCCGAGCATGGTCTAAATGGTTTCGGGCCAAGCCTAAAGTCCGACCTGAAGCTGGCCTAGCCTGAGCCCACTTCTAGCCTTAGGTGGCACAATAAAAGTCATTTGAGAAGCTGAGTTGGCAATACTACAATACTCCTCCATTGAGTGTTGTTATATATATATATATATGATAAGAAATCATATAACTATCTAGGCTGGTGTCCCATTTTGGCATCTTTCTTATGGTCATATTGTTATTTATATTATTATTCTTATCCCAAAATGCAACAAATAAAAAAAATGAAGTGCAATTATGAACAAAAATGGCTGGAAGCTTCTGGAGATCCAACGATTGTTTGGACACCCACCTAAACAATAGCAGACTTTGAGTCCGACATTCACTCCAATCAAAAAAAATGAAAAAGAATAAAAGAAAAGGCCCTCAATTTTTCCATTGCTTATTGGCCTCCTTCGCATCCTCACTCCACCTCCCATCACTTATTGATAGAATCTGATCATGCCCTGACCTCCAGCCCCCCATCGCCGCCTCTAAGGAGATGGCCAGATGCCTTAGCTTCACTGCTGCATGAGACTGGTGCTACGACCGTAGCTTCTCCACCCCCGAGGAGATGGTCCTCCCTTCCTCTATTTCAACCACTTTATCTTACAAACTATATCTTATTACTAGCTATCTGATTTCATTACCAATATTTGATTTCATTACATGACCATATCTTTTTTGATGAATTTATATTTTATAATTATATGTTAGTTTAACTAAATAATTAGGTATTTATTTTGATAAAATTTGTATTGCATAGAATCATAGATCCATCTTTTGATTAACATACACATTCTATGGCATCCATACATTTATATATTTTTGTACGGATGAAAGAATTATATATATCGATCAACTAATTATCTAGTTTGAATAATTTAAAAATTATAATTAATTCAATAGATAATTACAGTAATCAAATGATATATTGAGGGTTTTGAAAAAAAATTTTGGATAGTATTTTTCTTTATTTTTTCTCACACATCTTCAATCATGTAGGAAGAACTTATTTAAATTAAAAAAATAATTAATATATTTTATGACTGATTTTTTGGTTGTAAAATATATCGATTACAAAATCTTTTGCAATTGATTTTTTGGTTATAAAAATTAAAATTTTACAACAAAAAAATCAATCATAAAATTATTTATAGATTAAAAAATTAAAAAAATTTATGATCAATTTTTTGTTCGCAAAATTTTTTACAATCAAAAAATTGATTACAAATATATTTAAATTAAAAAAGAATTAAAATATTTTATGATTGATTTTTTGGTTGTAAATTATTAAAAAATTTAATAAAAATAAAAAATAAAAATATTACAATCAATTTTTTAGTCATAAATTTTTAGTAGAAATAAAAAATGTAAAACTTGCAACCAATTTTTTAGTTGTAAAATAGTATAACCATTTTGCAACCAAAAAATCAATTTCTATATTACTTAAAAATCTAATTAAATAATTAAAAATTATTGTGACCAAATTTATAGTTGTAAATCTATAAAAAAATTATATTTTATAAACTTATTTTTATATTTAGCTTTTTGGTTAAAAAATTGATCATAAAATTTTAATTTTGCAATCAATTTTTTAGTCTCTATATTAATTTTTTTTATTATCAATCATAAAATTATAATTTTTTGATTGATTTTGCAATCGATATTTTTTGATTGCTATATTAATTTTTTTTTTAATTGGTCATAAATTTATTTGCAAAATTGATTGTAAATTTTATCTGAATAATTCGATCATAAAATCGATCGCAAAATCATTATTTTCTTGTAGTGTATGTTGGATTTTAGCACCTCAAATTTGATCCATAGCAGTAAAGGAGAAGCACACAACAAACTCACAACAACAAAGGAGAAGCCCATAGTCAAGCTTACAGTAATGACAGAGAAGCATGGCCTACAGGCACGCGCGGCCTCCACGAAGGTGTAGCCCATAGGTGGGCGCGACCCATAGGAGTGCATGTTCCACAGGCATGTGTGGCCTATAGGTGCGCTAGTCTGCAGAAGCATGCGGCCTAGGTGCGACCACACAGCTCACCATGCATTCTGGAGGAGGGACTCACATGGTCCAATGCAGACCAGGTGCGGTCTACACATGCTCCTAAAGCTTCCATGCAGCCCACGCATGAGGTGTGGACCCCTTAGTAGTCTACCACATTTTTACATGGTGCACAAGCACAGGATTGCATGATCGGATGGTTGAGAGAGCATGTAGGATTGATCCAATGGCTACGGTGCTAATTTGAGTCCTAGTAGGAGATTGGGACACTATTTTGAAGCATCAATACAGAATCGAGTAGCAGCTGAGGAAGCGGCCAGAGCTTTAGAGGAGTGGCTATGAGGTCTTGTGAGAGAAAAGAGTTTTGTAAGGAATTTGTGCTTCTTGTTGAGAGAGAAATTGATGTATGAGAGTTGATTGGGTATGATCTTCTCTTATATATATATATATATATATTTTATAGTGAATCTTGTATGCTCCGTGGAGGTAAGCCTTAGACTGATCCATATATTTTATTATATCTTTTATGCATTTCTCTTCTCCCTTTTTATTGTGATATTGATATCATCATCAGAGTTATGATCTTTGGTGGGGATCCAAATTTTGCACCAATGAGATTTTTGAAGGTTGCGGCAGTGTTGATTGAGATTGAAGAAGATGGAGAAGATAGATTGAATCAAGGTAGAAATCAATCGGTATGATGGAAAGAGCAATTTCTTCCTATGGCATGCAAGAGTTTAGGATGTGCTCATCCAACAAGTATTGATTGATGCTTTTTTATGTGAGAAGAAGTTGGCTACCATAAAGGTGAAGGATTGGAAGCGGCTCCTAATCCAAGCGGTGAGCACGATTCGCTTGTACTTGATGAATGATGTGATAATTCATGTGCTTAGCGGGACTTTCCTAATGACGATGTGGATGAAGTTCGAGAAGATGTACATGGCAAAATCAGTCACCAGTGCTGTCTTCCTCTAGAAGCAATTTTATTAACTATGGATGAGTGAGGGGCAGAGCGTCCAGGAGTATCTCAACAACTTTCAGAAGATCCTCTTCGATCTCATCAGTGTTTATGAAAAAGGTTGAGGAGAAGACTATGGTGTTGGTCTTGCTCTTATCGCTTTCTCCTTTTATTGCATTTTTGATGACTGCTTTTCTTGTAGGATAGAGCATCATCAAGATAGATGAGTTCATTTTTGCACTTCTTCAGAATAAAATTTTCAGGTGGAAGAACTGAGTCTCGAGTTTAGATGGCAACTCAGCTTTGGCGGTGTCTGGAGGTGGTGGTACTAGAGGATGAAGTGGTAGAGGATCATAAGATGGAAAATCTAGATCTAAGTCGCAGAACCTTAGGAAGATTAGATGCTATCGATGTGATTAGTTGGAGAATCAAGTCAGAGATTGCCCATTGCTTAGAGATTGGATGAAGGCTACTGCAATGGCAGTCCATGGTAGGGACACTGATCAGATCGATGATATGCTTATTGTCTCAAATAAAATTTTTACTTCTTTCTAGTAGTGAATTTTAGATTCGGCATATTCATATCATATTTGTTACAGAGAGGAGTTGTTTGATTTTCTAGAGGGAAGTGAGGGCACTATTCATTTGCTAGAAGGATCGAGCTATGCAATCAGGATATTGGGATGGTTAGTTTGCAGACACATGATGGAGTAGAGAGAAAATTAGATGAGATCTGATACATGCCCAGTTTCAAAAAAAATATGATTTTACTAAGTAAACTAGATTCAAGCAGCTACAAATGGAGTGATGATGATGGAATCCTGAAGGTTATACATTAGTAGGGTTGTTATGGAAGGAAAAATTTGTTCCACCATAGGATCAATCTAATCTGATATGATTTATAGCATAATTTTTCATAAAAATTTCTACAAAAAACTAATTAGATTAGAGAGTTCTCAGATCTGATTCTAATGATTTGATATTAAAAGTAAAAAATAATATTCAAACAGTAGCAAAAGTTGTTACCTATCTAGGATAAACTAGTATCCTGAATTTGATCCTAATGCTCCTGAGATCCTGGATCAAGCCATGCACACACCTGGCCTCTACCAAAGTCCACTCGAGCTAGATCTAAACATGCTCTCTTTCTAGATCTAATCTGAAAAGACTAGATCTAAATCTGATTTATGAAGCCTTCAAATGAACTTCGAAGGCAGCACCTTGTCCCTTGATCTAGATCACCTTATCTTGATCTTTTCTTCAGCTTTCTTCAACTCTTGATGGCTTAAACTTCACCAAATGAGGTGTGGATGTAGAGAAGAGAGGGAGGAACTCTAGAGGAGGCATGAAGGAGGATTATGGCGGCAGCATATGGGCGTGGGGATCAAAGAATGAAAGCCCTAGGGTGTAGGGTCTTTAAATAGACTCCTGTGCCAACTATAAAGTCCCAATGCATCAAGCAACTAGCTTGCTTGATTATTATGGACTCTAGTCCTGATTTCCATGCCAAACACTGATCACCATCAGTGTTTCTATCACCCAAAACACTCCCCAAAGTAGCATCATGAATGGATATTGAAGAGTCTAGGGTGCCAAGAACTCTTCCCTCAAGAGTTTGATCCAAATCAAACTTTGATTTAACCCAATGTAGGTGCCACCTAAATCCACCAAATTGGGCACGCCCAAAGTAGGACTCGAGCCCAATCTCATGCCAAAAAACTAGAGGAAAAGAGTCTCCAAAAAATTCTCTAGGAGGCTTAGATCCAATGACTCTCAATTCTCTCAATTGGGTCAACTATTGACCCTAGTCCAATTGTGCTTTAGAATGGATTTATTTCTAGAATTAATCTAACTTGGATAAGTTTTAGTCAGATAAAAATAAACCCATTCATAATTTAGGGATGAGTTAAATCGAATTTGACTCAGTTAAGATAAATCAAAAAAACTATAGAAAGAGAATGTCAGGCTCAATCGTATGCTAGCATGATTTTCTTGAATCTGATTGGATCAAATCCAATTCAATCGAACTGGGTTAGCTTAATTGATCACATCTAGATCCAAACCCTTCTTTGTGTAACCCAGTTAGGTTTAGTTTTGTATGATAATGGGATATGTCACGATCTCTATCATGAACATTATCGAAATATTTTTCAATGGATCAGAACTTTTTCAGTTTATATAATTAGAATGATCGATCATAAAGACTATTCTAATTGCTCCCAAAATCTACCAGTGACACCTAGTAGTATATGGTGGCAACCCATCAGAACTGAAAATGAGCCTCTTGGTGCAGCTACCTGTGTGATTGGATTTATCTATCTTGAGCCCCGATAGGATTAGGGTTATGGTGAACTTGTCAAACCTAACACCACGTCATATGAATAGATCATTCGATTCAAGTCTGATGTGAAATTCTAATAGAAAAATTCTTTTCTGTTATATTACACTACCATGGCCATGGACTTAAGGACTAGATCTCATGATCATCATAGGACTACTCATCTATCGAGGTAGATTGATCCCCTATTGGTACGATCTAATTTCTATAATGAACATGCTATAGCCAACATACACCTCAGGATTTCGAATGACTAAAAGATTGAGTTATGGTATAGTCAAACTATAATATTCTTAAGATAAACTATCGATGCACCTCAGATCAAAGAACTAGTCACACCACTGCAGCATCGAGCCAATCATCGATGAGAAGGTAGACTCCTTTATGACTGCTCGAGGTGGTCATGCTCAGTGTTCTCATTCTTTAACAAGTACCTGTATTCTCGCTCTGATGTCTCCACACCGTAGACTCAAGGCTTATTTATCCTACAAAATAACATGACCTATAACATATATCACATAAAGTTATAGATCTAAATATGCATGCTTTGTATATATCTTATGTATCAATAATTAAATTAAATATGTATATTTTTTAGATCTAATATATCTTATATAATATCTAAAAAATAAAATTTTAATGATCTCATCAAATAAAATTTTATTCGAGACAATACATAGAATAATTCTATAACTAGTCTAGACATGAATCAATCATATCTTATATGAAAATTTTAAAATTTTAATTTTTTATTATCAGATCCGATTATAAATCTTATGACATCAAAAAATAGAAACAAAAATGATCCAAAAAATCTAATTTTATTATATCAAAAGTTATACTAGACTATATATAGAATAATTCTACAACTAGTCTAATCATGCATCTCATACATCTTTGATCTATAATAATAAAATTGTTAATTTTTTGATTTTAGATTTGATCACATCTAATGTGACATCTAAAATTATTAATATCAAATTATAAAATAAATAAAAAATTAGATCTAAGGTAGATATAAAGAATTGCTAATCTGGCTCTGGTACCAGTTGAAGAAAAAATTTGTTTCCACCACATGATCGATCTAATCTGATCAGATATATGGCATAATTTTTTATAAAAAAATTATAAAAAATAATTAGATCAGAGAGTTCTCAGATCTGATCATAATGATCTGATATTAAAAATAAAAATTAATATTCAAATAGTAACAATAGTTGTTACCTGTTTAAGGTAAACTAGTACCTTGAAGATGATCCTGATGCTCCTAAGGTCCTGAATCAAGCCATGCATGTGCTTGTTAGATATATATACCCTAGAAGCCAGAATTGCCTGACACTTGTAATACACTTATAGGGGCAAAATTTTAATCTTGACATAATCAATAAAATGGGTTTTTTTCTATCACATATGTGTATTTAGTGTCTGTGATGCATCCTTTGAGTTAATGATAATGATAATTCATATTTTCAAGAGTTAAAAATTTAAGATATGAATAATCATTATTAACTCATAAAATGCTCCCGACCATAGGATCATCATGAGGATGGTGATTGATCCAAAAGATTGGTGTACAATCGCTTCTCTTTAGTAGATGAGTCTTGAATCTATGATGTGGAGACACTGGAGCGAGAGTACAGATACTCGTTAGAGAATGAGAGCACTGAACGTGACCACCTCGAGTAGTCATTAAGAAGTCTACCTTCTCATCAATGACTGACTCAATGCTGCAGTGGTGTGTCTGGTTCTTTGACCTGAGGTGCATCGGCAGTTCACCTTGAGGGTGTTATAGTTTGACTACACCATAACTCGGTCTCCTAGCCATTCGGAACCCTGAGGTGTATGTTGGCTATAGCATGTTCATTGTAGGAACTGGATTGCATCTAAGATGGAATCTATCTACCTCGGTGGTAGAGGAGCAGCCCTATGGATGATCATGAGAATCAAGTCCAGAAGCCCATGGCCATGGCAGAGTGAAATAATAGAAAGAGTTTCTATTTAGATTTTTACATCGGACTTGAATCGAATGATTACATCATATGACAGAAACTAGGGTTTGACGAGTTCACCTTAACCCCTAATCTGATCGGGGCTCAAGATTGAAAGAACTTAATCACACAGGTAGCTACACCAAGAGGTTCACATTTCAGCTCCTGATGGGTTGCCACCATATACTGCTAGGTGTCACTGGTGGATTTTGGGAGCAATTAGAATGATTTAGATGATCGATCATTCTAGCTGTTCGAATCAGAAAAGTTCTGATCCATCGAAAGAGTTTCGATGATGTCGATGATAGAGATCATGACATTATCCCATTACCATATAGAACTGAAACCTAACTAGATCACACAAACAAGGGTTTGAATCTGGTGATCATCAATTGAACTGATTCCAGTTCAATTGATCTGAATGAGATTCAATTAGGTTCAAAAAAAATCGTGCTAGCACTCGATTGAACCTAAACGTTCTTCTTTTACTATCATAAATAGTTGTCCTGACTGAGCCAAAGGAGTTTGTGCTCGATCAGAAGGCCTTCACTTGATCTGACTAGGAGTCCTATCTAGGTCAGAAAAGGGTTGTCTTATTTTGTAAGACAATATCTACCATTTTTGGTCACCTGCCATTTCTCATCCTTTGACTTTGGTCAAAAATTGACCTTTGACTGGTCAAATGTTGACCATTGACATTTTGACTTCTGTCCACGTGTCATGCACCTATTGAAGAGCTGGTGGGGGCTTGTCCCCCTGCCAAAACCTGGTAAGGAGGAGGGCGCACGCCAAGGGTGGCGTGCGCCCAAGTTTGAGGCACCCAGGAGTCCCTGTTGGATAGGGACTCCATCTCCTTTTTGGATTCTGATTAGACTCCTCCTAAGAACCAACTTTGACTGGTCTTAGGTGCCATCTAAGGATGAATCCAAGGGACTCTATTCCCATCAATCAAATTTAGATCTAATTTCACAAAGAGTTGTGATTGGTTGGGAAGAAGAGGAGTTGGATCACACACAGTCTATAAATAAGACCCTACGTCCAACTCAAAGAGTATCATAAAAACATAATTTCCACACCCCAAGGCTGCCTCTCTCCTCCTCCATGCCAAGCCCATCTTCTCCCTCTTCTCTCCATGCCCAAAGTAGTTTGGGACTTAAGTTGGTGCGATCTAGGCGAGAGAAAGGCGATAGAAAGCTAGAAGGCTGCGCTGCTGTAAAGGACAACTGCTAATCTTCGAAAGCTATTTTGAAGATCCTCCAAATTAGTTTCAAATTTGATTTTTGAAGATGTGATAGAGAAGAAGAGGATCTCCAAATTCAGCTCCAGTGGATACTGGTAGAGGCCAGGCACTTGCGTGGCTAGATCCAGAACCTTCCACTGCTTACAAGATCATCAAACGGATAATAGGATTACCCTACATCATGGTATATTAAATTTAATTTAATTTATTTAGATTTTATTTTTATTATCAAAATAATAAGAATTAGATCTGAAACATTTCAGATCTGATTTGGATCAAAGAGAAATATTTTTGAAATATATCTCTTGATCCGATCAGATTTGAACGAACCTGATCCGAAAAATCAAGATTTTCCTTCAGTGCCTAGCCTCTACCAGAGTCTACTCAAGCTTGATCTAAATGTGCTCTTTTTTTGGACCTAATCTCAAAAGACTCGATCTAAATCTGATTTGTGAAGCCTTCAAACGAACTTCGAAGGTAGCAACTTGTCTCTTGATCAAGATCACCCTATCTTGATCTTTTCTTTAGCTTTCTTCAACTCTTGATGGCTGAAACTTCACCAAATCAGGTGTGGACATGGAGAAGAGAGGGAGGAACTCTGAAGGGGGCATGGAGGAGGATTATGGTGGTAATATATGGGTGTGGGGATCAAAGAATGAAAGTCCTAAGGCGTAGGGTCTTTAAATAGACTCCTATACCAACTATAAAGTCCCAATACATCAAGCAACTAGCTTGCTTGATTGTTATGGACTCTAGGCCCGATTTCCATGCCAAACACTAATCACCATTAGTGTTTTTGTCCCCCAAAAGACTCTCCAAAGTGGCATCATGAATGGATATTGAAGAGTCCAGGGTGCCAAGGACTCTTCTCTTAAGAGTTTTATCCAAATCAAACTCTAATTTTATCCATTGTAGGCACTACCTAAGTCCACCAAATTGGGCATGCCCAAAGTAGGATTGACCCTAATCTCATGCCAAAAAATTAGAGGAAAAGAGTCTCTAGAAAATTCTTCAGGAGGCTCAGATCTTATGACCCTTAATTCTCTCAATTGGGTCAACTATTGATCCTAGTCCAATTATGCTTCATAATGGATTTATTTCTGGAATTAATTTGACCTAAACAAGTTCTAGCCAAATGAAAATAAATTCATTCATAATTCATATATAAGTCAATCAAATTTGACTCAGTCAAGATAGATCAGAAAAACTATAGAAGGAGAATGTCAGACTTAATCGTGTGCTAGCATGATTTTCTTAAACCTGATTGGATCAAATCTAAATGAATCGAATTAGGTTAGTCCAATTGATCACATCCAAACCCAAACTCTTATTTGTGTGACCTAGTTAGATTCAGTTCTGTATGGTAATGGGATATGCCATGATCTCTATCATCGACATCATTAAAACACCTTTCGATGGATCAAAATTTTTTTGGTTCATATAATTAGAATAATCGATCATTAAGATCATTCTAATTACTCCCAAATCTACTAGTGACACTTAGTAGTATATGGTGACAACCTATCAGAGCCAAAAGTGAAGATTGGGTTCTTCTATCTTGAGTCCCGACAGGATTAGGGTTAAGGTGAACTCATCAAACCTAACACCCTGTCATGTGAATAGATCATTCAATTTGAGTCCGATGTGAAATCCTAATAAAAAACTCATTTTTTATTATATTACACTACCATGGCCATGGGCTTAAGGACTCAATCTCATGATCATCATAGGACTACTCCTCATCTTCCAAGGTAGATAGATCCCTTATTGGTGCGATTCAATTTCTATAATGAACATGCTGTAGCCAACATACACCTCAAAATTTTGAATGACTAAGAGATCGAGTTATGGTATAGTCAAACTATAATACTCTCAAGGTGAAATACTGATGCACCTTAGATCAAAGAACCAGTCACACCACTACAGCATCGAGCCAGTCATCGATGAGAAGGTAGACTCTCTTATGACTGCTCGAAGTGGTCATGCTTGGTGCCCTCGTTCTCTAATGAGTACCTATACTCTCACTCCAATATCTTCATACCATAGACTCAAGACTCATCTATCCTAAGAAAGTGATGGTACACTAACCTTTCGGATCGATCACCATCCTCGTGATGATCCTACGGTCAGGAGTAGTTTATGAGTTAATTATGAAAATTCATATCTTAAATTTTTAACTCTTAAAAATATGAATTATCATTAACATTAACTCAAAGGATGTATCATAGACACTATATACATAATGTGATAGAATAAAATAATCTTTTATTAATTTTAAATCAAAATTATAAAATTAACCTTAGAAGTGTATTATAAGTATCAGCCAATTTGCTTTCTAGGGCACACATCTAATAGTTATGAAAGAAAAAATGTATGGAGGATGCTACCTTTTGGCAGGTAGAGCTCCAGATGCAAGTGGATTGGGGACGAGATCGGAGACTCGAGAGGATGATAGGCAATATTGTAGGGTGAAGTTTCTATTGCCATAGGAAGCTACCTCAAGTAGGTCTCAGGTTAGATAGGTCACAGCATATAATAGAGATGAGATTGAATTATTTGGCTTGACTTCTATGTTTCTCCATCCATAAATAGTCACGTATTTGCTCCAGGGCATTAGGGTAAGATCATCCAAAAGCTCTTAAAGTTAGGTGGAGTTCGAATGTTAAGCTGAGGTGGAGCTTATTAGATTTTAGCACCTTGAATTCGACCCACAGCAACAAAGGAGAGGTCCATGATGGACAAGCCATAGCAAACCCACCGCAATAAAGGAGAAGCCCATGATGGAGAAGCCCATAGCTAAGCCCACATCAATGATGGAGAAGCATGGCCCATAGGTGCGTGTGGCCTATAGACGCATGCAGCCTATAAGAGTGCATGGCCCAAGACACTCGAGCATGGCCTATAGGCATGTGTAGGTCATAGGAGCATGCGGCCTAGGTACGACCACACAATCCACTATAGGAAACAGATCTAGGGTTTCATAGTCAGATTTTGAAATTTTCAAAAACACGTAGCGGAAGAGATAAACTAATCATATTAGTTCATTAATAATACATGAAAGAGCCCTAGATCTAGGATCTTATCACATGATTTAAGCATGCTATTAAATCTAAAATTAAGAGATAAGAAAATATGATGTTGATCATATCAACATCAGAACTATGCTAGATCAAATTTAGATAGAAAAAAGGAGATCGTAGCATCCTCACCTTTGCAAGTTAGAATCTTTGACTTGTTGATCTAAGGCTGAGGTCATTGCTTCAAGCCACACATATATCCAGCCTCTATAGGATGTCTACACAAGGCTCTGATCCAAGATATGAAGTCTGATGATAGGAAATCAGCATAGCATATTAGTACTATACCGATCCTTCTTCGATGGCTGATCTAGAACCTCCTTCTTCAATCCTTGAATCCTCCAATATTTAGAAGAAGAAGAAAGAGATTTGTAAAGGGATTCATCTCTCAAAAATCTCACAAAAAGAGGAGGAAGAAATAAAAGAAAAACCCTAGAAGAAGAATTCTTTCATCTTCCTTATTTCTCTCACCAAGACACCTTGCATTGTGTCTACACAAAACCCCATGCCCAAAGGTATTTCTCCCCAAATTTTCCCATGCCCAAAGAGCTCTCTCTTAGGTCTAGAACATCTAAAAAATTCATGCCCAAAAATCTTTTTTATAAGGAGTTATGGAAGAATCCTTGTCTAGGTCAAATACCTAGCAAGGGTTGTCCAAATAGGGCAAGAATTGGAGTGCCCAACACTTGGGTGCCCTATCATTTTTTCCAGCCGTGGACCACCTGGATTAAGCACACAAAATTCCTTCTTTCCCACCAAAAAAATTAGAGAAAAAATAGGAGTTTATGCAGCATAAAAGGATTAGTGTTTTGATTGCAACAAACTCTATCAAATAGAGATTGAATTCAAAACAAATAACCTAATTTGACTTGGTCCACAACTACCTACCATGTAAGAAAGAAGGGAGAGCATTAGGGCATGCGTGGACTCTTGGGCATGATGGATTCATGCAAGACACCCCAAGGAAGTGGGTGTGGGACCATGGCAGATTAAATTAAATTTAATAAAAAATTTAATCAGATTTAATTTAATTTAAATTAAATTAAATAATTAGATTAAATTAAATTTAATCTAATTTAATTTTTAATCAAATAAAAAATTGGCTGTATATAAGTCCTAATTGAATAGGGACTCGTTCTTCCTTGCAATTGGCTCATTCAACAAACCAATTGAACTTGATCCAATCAGGCTCAAAATAAATCTAATTAAATCATATTTAATTAGACTTAATCTCAGCCCTCTGGCTTAATCAAATTAAGCTAATTAGTAATTCAATTATTAATCGATCATCCTATAATACTTGTACTAGATCAAACATCAATCATTTTAATTGTATGATCTTATAATGAATCTAAATCATTGATTAACCATCTAATCAGATCAAGATCTCTTACGTGTGTGATCCCATAGATTCGAACATAAGCCAATAGTATAGGAATAAATTTTTATATCAATCAAAGTGACCATCTAGCAGTGATACCCAACGGTCGAATAGGTTGAATGTATAAAGCAATACTCTTAGAATCCATGTGGATATAGTTTTCATATAATTCATCCCCTTGATCTTAATGGTCATAGAATGACCCAAAGTTTAATTATCAACCTTGATTAGGTCATCCACATTATATTTCAAAATATCAAATCCATCTCATGGATTATCCTGACTAATGTTTTGCTAAATTAAAATACAGTGATGCATTTTCTCCAAACCCTTACAGTGGTCAATGCCATCTTGGTCACACACCAACTTCATAAGTACTTGACTGTGCCCAAAAATCTTTCATCACTAAATTAAAAATTTAGAGTCCGGCATCAAAGCATAATGAGTTGCTTGCAAGCCACCATGGTGATCTCAGGTTTAAGGGATACTTATACCTATATTCCATCAAAGCAATTTTTGACAACAGAATGCTCTGGAGTTAGTCACATTCAGTGATAATATATCCTTACATCTCACTTGTATGTCATACTAGTATCTCAATACTCCTTGGTTAAGAGGATAATCAATCTATATAGCATACAGTAACCTATACTCGATAAACGTTGTCGTTCTGATTAACAACGTATCATTTAGTCGTGAATAGTTTAAGGATTAATCGATAAATTCTCTCTTTATCAAAACTAATTAGTTCTAAGGACTTCATCCCAACAAAGAAGTTCATTAGAAGATGTAGACTTTATGATGAAAATGCCATAATTTTATTTTGTTCAATAATAAGTCATTTACAAAAATAAAATAGCACAACCCTTAATAGGTTGACGATTAGCTTTGGAACATATTTTTCAATAACTTTCACTTATCCTAAAGTCACTTGGTATAGTATCTAATACCCACCTTCGACTTGTGGTTGTCGAACTCTTTTACTACTAGGGCTTTAGTGAAGGAGTCTGCCAGATTCTCCTTTTCATCGATCTTTTGAAGATCGACGTCATCTCGATCCATGATTTTTTAAATCAGATGGTAGCGATGCAGTATGTACTTCGTCCATTAGTGTGCCTTCAATTCCTTCGCTTGAGCAATGGTAGTAGTATTGTTGTAGTAGAGGACCGAACCATCAAGAAAGGATGCTACTCTGAGCTCAGTGATGAACTTCCTCAGCCACAGCTTTCTTTGTGGCATCAATGTTGTGATGTACTTTATCTTGTAAACAGAGTCTATCACAGTGTGCTGCTTGAAACTCTTCCAGCAGATGGCTCTATCATTTAGGATAATGATATAACTCGACATGCTTCTACTATCATCATGGTCAGATTAAAGGCTAGAGTCTATAAACCCTACTAGTTTCAAATCTGACTCTCCATAGATCAACCACTAGTCCTTAGTATTTCTTAAATACTTAAGGATAATTTTTACCACTTTCAGGGGTTCTCCTCTGGATCAGATTATTATCTACTCACTACTCCTAGTGAGTATGCGATATCTGATCTTGTACATATCATGGCATACATGATAGATCCTACTGTCGAAGCATATGGGATTCTATTCATACGCTCTCTCTTTTCAGGAGTTGTCAGATAATGCTTCTTAAAGTGAGAAATTTTTTGGCCTATCAAAAGATAGTCCTTCTTAGAATTCTCCATGCTAAATCTCTTCAACATAGTTTCTATGTACGTAGACTGGGATAATCTAAGCATCCACTTAGATCTATCCTTATAGATCTTCATCTTTAGGATGTAGAATGCTTCACTCAATTCCTTTATGGAGAACTGAGATGACAACCATACTTTTATTCTTTACAGTGCAGGGATATCATTCTCGATTAAGAAAATATCATCCATGTATAAGACAAAAAATACCACTGCCAGACCATTTGCCCACTTATAAATATAGGGCTCTTCTCCATTCTTAATAAAGCCATACATTTTGATCACCTTATCAAAATGCATGTTCCAACTCTGAGATGCTTGCTTCAATCCATAGGTGGATCTCTAAAATTTATACACTTTAAACTCATTTATGGATGTGATTGTTAGATGAGTGCCCTAAAAGCCAGATTAGCTGACACTTATAATATACATTCTAAAAGTATTTTTATAATTTTGATTTAAAAATTAATAAAGTGTTATTTTCTATCACATTGTATTTATGTATATATAGTGTCTGTGATACATTCTTTGAGTTAATGGAGTGCTAATACATATTTTCAAGAGTTAAAAATTTAGGACATGTGTTTTCTTAATTAACTCATAAACAGCTTTCGATCGTAAGATCATCACGAGGATGGTGATCAATCTGAAAGGTTGGTGTACAATCACTTTTTTAGGATAGATGAATCTTGAATCTATGGTGTAGAGACACTGGAGTGAGAGTATAGATACTTATTAGAGAATGACGGCATTGAGCGTGACCACCTCAAGCAGTCATAAGAAAGTTTACCTTTTTGTCAATGATTGAGCTCGATGCTGCAGTTGTGTGTCTAGTTCTTAGACCTGAGGTGCATCTATAGTTCACCTTGAGTGTGTTATAGTTTGACTATACCATAACTTGATCTCTTAGTCATTTAGAATCCTTAGGTATATGCTGGCTATAGCATGTTCATTATAGGAACTGGTTTGCACCAAGATGGGATCTATCAATCTCGATAGAGGAGAAGTAGTCCTATGATAGTCATGAGATCGAGTCCTTAAACCCATGGCTATGGCAGTGTAGTATAATAGAAAAGAGTTTTCTATTAGGATTTCACATCAAACTCGAATCAAATTATTTTATCATATGTCAGGATGTTGGGTTTGACGAGTTCACCTTAATCCTAATTCTATCGAGGCTCATGATAGAAGAACTTAATCATATAGGTAGCTGCACCGAGTGATTCACATTCAGTTCTGATGGATTGCCACCAAATATTGCTATTTATCATAGATTGATTTTAGGAATAATTAGAATGATCTTAATGATTGACCATTCTAAATTGGATGAATTAGAAGAGTTCTGATCCACCGAAAGATATTTTGATGATGTCGATGATAGAGATTGTGGCATTTCTCATTACCATACGAAACTAAACCTAACAGGATCACACAAATAAATGTTTGGACCTAAAAGTGATCAATTGAGCTAGTCTAGTTCGATTGATTTGGATTGGATCTAATTAGGTTCAAGAAAATCATGGTAGCACATGATTGAGCCTAATATTCTTCTTCTGTAGTTTTTTTATTTCATCTCGACTGAGCCAAATTGGTTTGGACTCACCCAGGAACCCTATATAGCTTTGTCCTGATCTGACTGAAGTTTGTCTAGGTCAAAAAAATATTATTCTAATCCATCAGATGGGAATAGAACAACACCTACCAATTCTTGTATTCAATAGGACAGGACCTGCCAATTCTTGTCACTATCAGGACATAGGGTCAAGGTTGACCCATATGCAGGATAGAAAGGGTAGGGGCATTCACCCCCTGGAGACTTTCTAGGGGCATGCCCCCTTGGGTTTTTCATGCACCAATATGTACGCACGCCCCTTGTTGGCATGCACACATGGGGAATAAGAGGAGAGAGTCCCATAAAGATGGGACTCTAGGGTTTCTTGATGGGATCAAAGACCTAGGTGGCAAAGCTTTATGCTTATCCATTATTGGCCCCATCTATGGATGATTTTTGGGGTCTCTAATCTGATTGGATCAGGTGACATCATGTGGCCAATCAGATTTAAATCAGAATAAATCAATCAATATGATTGGTTGATATTTTATGGCACTGCATGGCGCAGCAGAGTTTATTTAAACCCCTGCTGAACCTAAGGTTAGAATGTGCCCACTTCCTCCACACCAAAGTGCTACTGCTCCTCCTCTGCTCCATGCCCCTTCATCCTCCTTCTCTCCCTCTTCTCCACGCCCAAAGGTTGGGCTAAATTCCAATGAAGAAGATTCAAGGTATTGGCGCCAAGATCAAGCAAGAGACGATGTATTTGTGAGACAAGTGCGCTACCTTCAATTATTATTTTGAAGGCTCTACAAATCCGATCTAGATCTTATTTTTGAAGATCAAATTCAAAAGGAGAGCACGTTTAGATCCAGCCTGAGTGGACTCTAGTAGAGGCCAGGTGCGTACGTGGCTAGATTCAGAACCCCAGGCAATGGTAGATTATTAGCAGGATAACTAGTTTACCTAATCAAGTATAATTATTTTTCTTATTTTAATTTAATTTTAGTTTTTAATATTAGATCATAAGGATCAGATCCAAAAATTCTTAGATCTAATCAAAATTTATAAAAAAAGTTTTAAATTTTTTCTACAGATCAGATCGATCTTGTGGCAGAAAACTATGTTTTTCCTTCAACTGGTATCAGAGCTGCTTTAGCAGTTCTTTAGATATAATTTAGATCTAATTTTAATTTTATTTTATAATTTAATATTAAAAATTTTAGATGTCATATTAAATATGATCAGATCTTAAATTAAAAAATTAAAAATTTTGATTCATATATGTAATGTATGAGATGCATGTCTAGACTAGGTTTATAGATTTGATCTATGATATATCTAGAATATTTTTTTTTGATATGATCAATTTAAAATTTATTTTTAGATATTATATTAGATATAATCAAATTTGAATCATGCATGTAAATATTTATTTTTGATACAAAAGATGTATGCAAAGCATGTATAGGTTAGATCATCAATTGTATATGTGATGTATGATTTAGATCTAACAAGTTTTATAGTATAGATTATTTTTGATTAAGGCATTCCCCTTAGCTATCTGATCATAAGAGTAAGAAGGATTTAAAGATTCTCTCTTTTCAATCAATGGAGTGCTCTTTTGGCATGTAGGGATGCTGCGTGTCTGTCCTTAATCAAAAATCAAAATCTACTTTTTTTCAAAACTCTAGATCTTGAAATCGTAAGATTTTTGATACATGCTTTATTTATGAATCCAAACTTAATTAAGAATTAAGTTTATAAAATTAATTAGGTCTAAAAATTATGAATTTTTAAATCTAAGACACCTTCATAAAATTAAGTTTGGATATGGGTAGCTCAATTAGGTCTAGCCATTGATTAAACTGAATCAAGAGTTGATTAGGTAGGATCAAGAGTGCTTAGAATTAACCAGCTCAATAAGATTAAGTCTGGATCAAGATCGACTTACAGTCACATGTGGTTGATCAAGTCAAGATCTAATTTGGCTCCACGATTCGAGCCTGGATTGTAGGCTAACCCGATTAGTTCTAATTTGGTAAATCGGTGTCTAAAATAAGTTTGGTAGATACGATCAGTAGTCTTTAATTAAAAGCTACTCGATCTGAATATGTTCACGATGAGTTAATGGCAAATTCTTTCCACTGATCTCACTTATCTGGCTAATTAGATCGATCCAATTTTGATTTAAGGTGGCCAATGATTCGAGCTAACCCATGCTACTAGATTAGTCATAATTGTTATGACTAAGTCAAGTCAGGTTTAAAAGATCTAAATCAAATATTCCTAAGAAAATATTAAGTCATAGATCTTCCACCATTGCAGATGTGCGGGCTCTTTTCGGGATTGATTATTCTTGATTAGTTACAGTAGTTTAATTACATTGGAAAGATGCAACTATATCTATTAGGCATCGGATGCTACGGATTGGAGGATGGGTTGGACTCAATATTCTGGATACGGTGAGGGATCCAATCAAGATTCCAATTCATGCAAATGGTTGATTTAACTTAACTAAGGATTGGATCAATATTCTAGGCACGGTGAGCTTAATGAATTAGAGACCAAGTTTTGGATGCACCATGATTAAAAAATCATTGGACAAGAGTTGTCCACTCATCGATTGATCCATCACCAATAACTATTAGATTAGGTGATGAGCCAATCGATAGGACTGCATCACCCATTAGAAGTCTATGATCGTAGAGATTTTTGCATCTCTACCAAGAAAGTATAGAGATCCAAAAAAATAGTAGGAGTCTATTTTGTTTAAAAATTAAACTTCTAAATAAATTGGTTAAGTCTAATTATAAAATCTAACTAAAAATTTTGACTCTCTACAGAAAAATATCTACGTCAAACCCACTAGCCTAAATCCTTGACATCCACAGACTGACTGAAGAATTGGCTTAGGAACTATAAAATTATTTTGAATTTTGAGAAGCTATCTTATGTATTGGATCAGGACCCACCCACTTTACCAATCCATTCGATCACAGATCAGAGAGCATCTCTGAAGAAGTAGACGGACAATGACAATAAAGCTAGGTACTATATGTTAGGCTCAATATCTGATGAATTGCAATACTAACATGAAGACATCAAGACTGCTTGCCAAATGTTGGCTCACCTGCAAGAGTAGTTTGGTGAGCAAAGTCGTGCGGCCCGGTATCAAGTCTCTCGGAGACTTTTTAAGGCTCAGATGCATGATGGGCAGTCGGTCCAAGATCATTGTTTGATAATGATCAAGGATCTAGAAGAGCTTGAGAAGCTCGGTGTCATGCTTGATAAGGACTTGTAGATTGATATGATCTTGCAGTCCTTGACTGATGTGTATGGGCAGTTCATCATGAATTTTTATATGCATAATCTTCAATGTAACTTGGTTGAACTCATGAATATGCTAGTTACTGTTGAGCTTTCTCTAAAAGGATCGAAGAATTTAGTACTTCCGTGGAGCAAACTTCTTCTAAGAGAAAGACTTTTAGTAAAAAGAAAAAAATTGTGAAGAAGCAGAAGGTGAAAGGTGGAAAGAAGAAGAGGACAGAGCCAAAGAAAAGACCACAGACAAAGGAAAATATTTTCACTATAATACCAATGGCCATTGAAAGTGTAACTGTCCTTTATACCTGGCTAGCCTGAAGAACAAGGAGGCAGGTCCTTTTGGAGGTAAGCTCATTATTGAATCTAACCTTACAATTTCTTCTTCATCTAGTTGGGTGCTTGACTCTAGTTCTAGTGCTCACTTATGCACTTATATGTAGGATCTTGAGGAGAGCAGGAGGCTGAAGGATAGTGAGATAATTCTATGCATCGAAAATGGATCAAGGATTGCTGCTGTGGCCGTAGGAACCTACTCTCTTCGATTACCATTAGGATTAGATTTAATACTTAGTATTGGGGATAAATTTCGCTTCCGCCAAAGTTCAGTTTGATGCTTAGCCTAATGCAACTGGTAATCATAGAAGAGTTTCGATCGAAAATTTTTTCTCCAGCGGTCGAATCCTAGCCGAACTCCTCCAGTAGCCGGACCCCAGCCAAACTCCTTCCAGACCTCTCCTTCAGTCGGATTCCTACAAGAGCCGAACTCCTTCTGGACCTCTCCTTTAGTCAGATTCCTATAGGAGCCAAACTTCTTTCAAACTTTTCCTTCAATTGGATTCCTATAGGAGCCAAACTCCTTCTGAACTTCTCCTTCAGTCAGATTCTTCTAAGAGCCAAACTCCTTCCTGACCTCTCCTTCAGTCAGATTTCTACAGGAGTCAAACTTCTTTCAAACTTCTCCTTCAGTCAAACTTTATCTAAATTTCTCCAGCAGATTACTTTCAGATTTTAAGTAGTATTCCTTTTAGATGATCCCCTCTAGCCATATTCCTTTTAAGAGTCCGAACTCTTCTAGAATTAATATATGTCAAAGTCTTCACCAACCAACATCTGCTTCCTCCAAACTTCGACTATTAAATCTCAATGAACAGGCAATCCTATTATCGGATGGTTATGACTATCATTTATCAGTCTGCTACAGATGAACCCACTATCGGATGGTTACGACTGTCATTATCAGTCTATTACAAGCGGCATCTTTCTCCGTAATAAATTTCATATGGCTCTAAGTGGCCCACTACTGGATGGTTACGACATGCTCCGTCAATAAAAAGGGACCCTCCATACACATTTTCTCTAAGATCTCTTCTCCTAACCAAAAACTCTACTGAATTCTTACTTGAGCACTCCATTTTTGTTGGTCAGAAGAGTTGACTTGATCATCGGAGGGTCTTGTCAGAGCCACCACCACCGACTCCAAATAAGACTTTATTTTGTAGGTCCCCGACGGCGACCTCTTCTTCCCCAACTCTAGCTCGATCTGGCATCAACCAGATTCTACACCAATAGGATTGGTGTCAGAGGAAGGGCCTCTATTCCTAAGGTTTTCTTATTCTTAAAGGAGTGCTCAGTAGTGATCTCTCTTTTTTCTCTTTAGAGTTCTTTTTTTCTCCCAAAAAAGTGCCTCCTAAGAAAGCTTCAACCCGACAATCAATGACCTTTATAGCCAGATCCCGTCTAGATCCATCCATTCTCGCTCCAGCTCCAGCAATTCAAGCTCCACCTACAATCTTGGTGGATGCGGAGTAGTTCAACCTGCTAGTCCAATAGGTTCATGATCTCACAGAGGTAGTGTAGGCCATACATTGGTAGGCTCCGATGCCAATTCGACTGGAGCAGACTTTTCCATTGCCCCATGATTCGGTCGAAGGACGGCCAACTCGGGCTAGCCGATCGGTGACCTCCAAAAAGAGGAAACAGAGGGTGGAGAGCCATTGCTCGGACCATGATTCGACCCCAGAGAAAGCTTTACCCCCATCCCACTAGAAAACTTTGGAGATCAACGATCGTGAAGAACTTCTAAATCAAAGGCTCTAAAAAATGAACCGACGAATCGAAGAGCTCCGTCATACTCCCTCCTCACATGATAATAATATTTGCACTAACCCTTCTTTTTCTCAGAGGATTATGCAAGAGCTTATTCCATCGAACTTCAAGCTTTCTCAATTTGAAAGCTACGATGAAACCTCTGATCCGATCGATCACCTAGAGATCTTTCGAATCATGATGCTGCTCTATGGTGTACCAGACGCCATCTTGTGCTGAGCTTTTCCAACTACCTTAAAGGGAGCAGCAATAAACTAGTACTCGGCATTGAAGTTGGGTATGATCTTTTTCTTTGACCAGATGAGGCATCAATTTGTGGCTCACTTTGTCAGCAGCCGACGTCCGCACCGAAGTTTGAATTTTCTAATGCATATCAAGCAGAAGGAGAGAGAATCTATCTGGACTTATGTCATCTGATTTAACGCTGCTACATTAGAAGTTCAGAATCTGGACCAGTCTGTTGCAATGGCCACACTCAAGGATGGCCTTCAGAAGAATGATTTGTTGTTCTCCCTGGAGAAGAAGTACCCCAAGAACTTTGCTGATCTGCTAGCTCGGGTTGAATGATATGTCCGAGTAGAAGAAACCTTCAAATTGAAGGATGAGAAAGCTGCAGGAGAGCAGTAGGTGGGTGAATCTAATAAATCTACAGCTGATGGAGGGCTGAATGAAGTTCGACCGTGCTCACGGACTTCCTCCGAGCGCAAGCGAGTCCGAACTCCTCCTTGAGCTCATCGTCAAAGAAGTTTCGATAGAAGGGCACGAAGAAGTTCTCCCCTCAGAAGGTTTCACAACTACGCCCCTCTCAGTATTTCAAAAATGCAAGTATTGATGAAGATCAAGGAGCAACAATCGAGGCTAGAAAGGATGCACACTCACCCTGGCAAGCGCAATTCTAACAAATACTATCTCTACCATCATGCCCATGGCCAGGATACTAAAGAATACATTTAGCTCCAAGATGAGATTGAGGAGCTTATCAGGAGAGGTCGGCTGGGTTGATTCCTCAGACGCTGGCCTGAAGCGAGAGAAGATTGGCCAAAGGCACTACCACAACTTAAACCATCACGGAGGAAGAAACAACAAGGAGATTGGCCGCCTCTTGGCATCATCAACACCATCTTTGGGAGACTTCGGTAAGAAGAGGCCAGCTTTTCTGGAGGATCAGTGAAAAGATGGAGGGCTGAAGAATCCATAATCTTCACTGAGGTAGATGCATGGAGAGTGTAGTTCTTGTATAATGATGTGGTTTTAATCATTTTAAATATAGTGAACTATGAGTACGTTGTGTTCTAGTTGATAATGAAAGTTTGACTGACGTCTTATTTTATGATGCTTTTTCCAAAATGTCAAAATTTAATAGTCAGCTTGGATCAATAAATTTCCTCCTAGTAGGCTTCACTGGTGCTACAGTACTAGTTGAAGGTGTAATGACTTTAGCTGTGGTTGCCGGGCAATATCCAAAATAATCTGGAGCGTAAGTGAATTTTCTGGTAGTAAAAGCTCCCTTCGCTTACAACACAATTCTTGGCCAATCCGATTTAAATGCACATTGGGTGGTGGTATCCACTTATTATTTGAAGATGAAGTTTTCGACAAGTTACGGGATCAGAGAGATCAAGAGAGATCAAGCTCTGGTAAGGCACTGCTACTCAATTGCCCTACGAAAGAAAGCACAGTCCGACCCTCATCCTATTGATGGGCTAGATGTCTACGATGACTTTGCCGAAGAACGGGGCAAGCCCATAGAAGATCTTATGACCATCCTCCTGAATGATGGAAACACGGAGCATATGGTACAAATTGGCTCCAATCTGAAAGATGAAGTTCGGAAGCAGCTCATCGCCTTCTTATGAAGGAATGCCGACGTCTTCACCTAGGTTCTAGCGGATATGCCTGGGATTGACGTCGAGGTTATGGAACATCAGCTGGCCATTGACCTCAAGCATCGACCAGTGAAGGAAAGAGTTCGAGGCCATGCATCAGAAAGGCAGAAGGTAATAGCAGAAGAAGTTGACAAGCTTCTCAACATCGGATTTATCCAAGAAGTCAACTATCTAACTTGGGTCTCTAACGTGGTCTTGGTCAAGAAAGCCAACGATAAGTGAAGGATGTGCATTGACTTTAAGAAGCTTAACAAGGTCTATCCAAAAGATAGCTATCCTTTGCTTAGAATCAACCAATTGGTGGATGCGACTTTAGGCTACGAGCTCCTCACCTTCATGGACACCTTCTCTGGCTACAACCAAATTTGGATGGCATCAGAGGATGAAAAGAAGACTGCTTTTATTACTAACCATGGTCTTTACTGTTACAGGATCATGCCCTTCAGGCTTAAAAATATAGGCACGACTTATCAGCACTTGGTCAATAAAATCTTCAAGGAGCAGATCGGCCGCAATATGAAGGTTTACGTCGACGACATGTTGGTCAAAAGCCGAAAGACTGTCAATCATGTTACCAACCTTGAAGAGGCTTTTGACATGCTCAGAAAATATAAGATGAAGCTGAACCCAATCAAGTGCGCCTTTGGGATAGCCTCAGAAAAATTTTTGGGATTCATAGTATCGAGATGAGGGATCGAGGTCAATCCAGAGAAAATTTAAGATATCCAGAAGATGACCGCTCCAAAGTCCATTAAGAAAGTTCAAAGCTTGATCAAGAAGATGGCATCTTTGAATCATTTTGTCTCTAGATCGGTCGAATGCTACATGTCCTTCTTCTAAATCCTCAAAAAGTCGAAAGATTTTTACTGGACTCAGGAATGCCGAAAGACATTCGACGAGCTCAAGAACTACCTCGGCTCATCCCCCTACTAGCCAAATCCAAATCAAGAGAGGAGCTATTTCTCTACGCTACAGTCTTTCCTACGACGCTAGCAGCAGTTTTGGTCAAAGAAGAGTTGAAAGTATAGTGACCAGTCTACTACATAAGCCGAATCCTAAGGGATGCCAAGACTAGATATACAAAATTGAAAAAATTGACTTATGCTCTTCTAATTGCAGCAAGAAGACTTTGACCTTATTTCTAGGGACATGCTATAACGCTCCTCACTGACTAGTCAATCAGAGCAATCCTTCATCAAGTGGACGCTTTTGGAAGAATTGCAAAATGGGCCATTGAATTAACAAAATTTGACATCAACTATCGACCTCAGCCAGCAATCAACGCTCAGGCACTGACCGACTTCATAGTTGAATGCACCATTCTAAATGAAGCCGAGCTTGAATAGAATGGGACTGGCATCCCATGGTTGCAACCGAGCCTCCTTGAAGAAAGTGCCAACCTTTTCGAAGGATTTTGGGCCCTGTACGTGGATGGTTCGTCCAACTCCGCTAGAGTAAGTGTGGGGTTAGTCTTAGTCAACCTCAAGGGAGTCATCACCAAATACGCATTACGCTTCAAACCCTGCAACTAATAATGGGGCCAAATATGAAGTGCTGATCGTCGAGTTAAAAATAACAAAAGAATTAAAAGTAGATTGGTTTCAAGTCTACAGTGATTCTCAATTAGTGGTTGACCAAGTTAGTGACAACTATGAAGCACGGGAGAAAAGTATGATGAAATACCTTGAGAAAGTAAAGGATTTAACTCCAACCTTTGATAGTTTTGGTATTTGATAGATTTGAGGGTAGAAAATACGAGAGCCGATCTTCTCTCTAAATTGGCCACTTCAGCCCTTGTCGGACTATCCAAAGAAGTATTTTTTGAAACCCTAAAATGCCCAAGCTCAGAGGAATCATGGCTCGTTATGTAGATAGAGCTCTAGCCGAGCTGGATCGACCCATTAGTTGCCTATCTCAAAGAGTGAGTTCTTCCTCGTGATTTGAAAGAAGCTCGAAAACTCAGAAATCAAACCTCTCAGTACATTTTGTATAAGGACAAGTTGTATAAAAGATCATATTCGCTATCACTATTGAGATGTCTTCAACTTTTAGAGGCTAACTTCGCATTACGAAAAGTGCACGAGAGAATTTGTGGAAGTCATATAGGAGCCAAATTCCTATCATAAAGACTACTTCGGTAAGGATACTATTGGCCGAACTTGTACCATGATTCTATGGAGTACGTCAAGAAATGTGACTGCTGTTAGAGAAATGAAAATATACAAAGACAATTGGCCTCCAAGCTTACTCCACTAAGCGCACCTTGGCTATTTGCTCAGTGAAAAATGGATATACTTGGTCCTTTTCCAATGGCATCCAGACAACGAAAGTTTCTCTTGGTTGCGATCAACTACTTCATCAAATGGGTCGAAGCCGAACCACTAGCAAAAATTACTGAGGCCAAGGTACAGAATTTCATCTGAAAGTTAATCATCTACTGGTTTGGTCTGTCCCAAACTCTCATAACAGATAACAGATGATAGTTCGTTGGGATGAGGTTCACTGAGTTCTATGAAGAACTAAACATCTTCCATCACTTCACATCGATAGCTGACCCACAGGCAAATGAGGAAGCTAAGATGACCAACTGGATCTTGTTGCAAGGCATCAAGATAAGGCTCGACAAAGCAAAGGAGGCTTGGATGGATGAACTTTTCCCCATCCTCTGGGCATACCAAACTACTCAAAGGCTACCGACTAGAGAAACACCATTCGCCTTAGCCTTTAGAATAGAAGCAGTCATCCCAATCGAGCTTAAACTCCCATCAGCATGGGTCGTAGCCTTTAATGAGCAGCATAACTCATCAGACCTTAGAATCAACCACGATCTACTGAAAAAAAAAGAGAGAAAGCCCAGGTTCGGATGGCGGCCTATAGGCAAAGGATGATCTGATACTTTAACTCCAGAGTCAGAGGTAAAATGTTCAAAGTGGGGGACTTAGTGCTTCGACGAGCCACCATCTCTCAGCCTTAGTGCCAGAGGAAGCTCGCACTAAATTAGGAAGGCCCGTATGAAATAGAGAAGATCATCCAGCCCAAAATTTATCGTCTAAAGGAGCTCAGAGGAACAATGCTCCCACGACCTTGAAACTTAGAGAGTTTGAGAATGTAGTACCAAAAATTTTTCTTTAATAAAACTCCTCCATTTCAACATTATTGTTTCTTGGTGCAAAAACTATATGACGACAGAAAAGAAATAATCAAAAGTGGTCATGTTAGGAATAGGAGGAGAACCTCCTCCTAACATGGGCAAGTCGAAAGCCTCGTTCATTTTAGATGAGGTGAGAAGAGAGGCTCCGATAACGATCCTAATGTGCTCCTACCGCCTATTAGGAATGAAAGGAGAACCTCGTCCTAACATGAGAAAAAGTCAAAACCTCATAGGCCAAAGATGTGGAGAAGGAAGAAGCTCGGTGGAGAATCCTAACACATATTTTTTCATGATAACCTGATTACATCAAATGTGAAAGGCAGAACCATCCTTCAACAATAGGCTCGGCATCCACAACGAGCTCGACGTCCGCAACAAGCAACAAGCACGAAAACTTGGGATAGGAACTCTTCCCCAAGCTTCACCTTCAACCTCAATAGGAGATAAGATCTCTTTCAATCTCGGCTGGAGATAAGATGTCCTCCGAGCTCCAACCCTTCAACAGGAGATAAGATCTCCTTCAACCTCGGCTCGAGATAAGATCTCCTTCGAGCTTCAACTTCAACATCAATAGGAGATAAGATCTCCTTCAGCCTCGGCTGGAGATAAGATCTTTTTCGAGCTTCAACTTCAACCTCAACAAGAGATAAGGTCTCCTTCAATCTCGACTGAAGATAATATCTCCCCCAAGTTCTAATCCTTCAACAAAAGATAAGATCTTCTTCAACCTCAGTAGGAGATAAGATCTCCCCCGAGCTTCAATTTCAACATCAATAGGAGATAAGATCTTCTTCAACTTCGATTGGAGATAAGATCATCCTCGAGCTTCAACTTTAACCTCAACAAGAGATAAGATCTACTTCAACCTCGAGTAGAGATAAGATCTCCTCCGAGCTTTCAGAAGCTTCGACCTCAATAGGAGATAAGATTTTCTTCAACCTCAACTAAAGATAAGATCTTCTTTGAGCTCCAATCCTTCAACAGGAGATATGATCTTCTTCAACCTCGACTGGAGATAAAATCTTCCCTGAGCTTCAACTTCAACTTCAACTTCAATAGGAGATAAGATCTCCTTCAACTTCGACTGGAGATAAGATCTTCCCTGAGCTTCAACGTCAACCTCAACAGGAGATAAGATATCCTTCAATCTCGACTGAAGATAAGATCTCTCCTGAGCTTTCAGGAGCTTCAACCTCAATAGAAAATAAGACCTCCTTCAACCTCGGCTAGAGATAAGATCTCTCTCAAGCTTTTAGGAGCTTCGACCTCAACAGAAGATAAGATCTTCTTCAACCTCGGTAGGAAGTAAGATCTCCCTCGAGCTTCAACCTGAATAGGTGCAGAGCTCAAGAAAGAACTTCGACAGTCGTCTTTTTTGTACTCCTTTCCTTCAAATTTCGAACTCGAAAGTGGGAGGACTATTATTGGGGATAAACATTGCTCCCATCAAAGTCTAGTCTGATGCTTAGCCTAATGCAATTGATAATCATGGAAGAGCTTCGATCGAGAATTCTTCTTCCTACGGTCGAACTCCAGCTGAACTCCTCCAGCAATCGGATCCCAGCTGAACTCCTTCTGGACCTCTCCTTCAGTCAGATTCCTACAGGAGCCGAACTCCTTCCAGATCTCTCCTTCAGTCAGATTCCTATAGAAGCCAAACTTCTTTCGAACTTCTCTTTTAGTTGGATTCTTCTAGGAGCCAAACTCCTTTCTGACCTTTTCTTTAGTCGGATTCCTATAGGAGTCGAACTCATTTCGAACTTCTCCTTCAGTTAAACTTCATCTAGATTGCTCCAGCAGATTATTTTTAGATTTCAAGTAGCTTTCATTCCAGATGATCCCCTCTAGTCGTATTCCTTTTAGGAGTCCGAACTCCTCTAGAATTGATATATGTCAAAGTTCTTCACCAACCAATGCCTGCTTCCTCTGGACTTCAATTATTAAATCTCAACGAACAGGCAATCCCACTATCGGATGGTTACGACTGTCATTTATTAGTATACTACAGACGACCCCACTATTGAATGATTACAACTATCATTATCAATCTATTACGAGCCTCTCTTTGTAATAAATTCCACATGGCCTAGAGCGGCCTACTACTGGACTGTTACGATAGGCTTCATCTATAAAAAGGGATCCTCCAGATACATTTTCTCTAAGCTCTCTTCTCCTTCCTAAAATTCTGCTAAGTTCTTTTCTAAGCACTCCATTTCTGTTGGCCAAAAGAGCTGACTTGATCATCAGAAGATCCTATCGGAGCTACCACCACCGACTTTGAATGAGATTTTGTTTTGTAGGTCACCGACGGCGACCTCTTCCTTAGCTCCAGCTCGATCCGACGTCAACCAAATTCTACACTAATAGGATTGATGCTAAAGAAAGGGCTCTCTATTTTTGAGGTACCTTTATTCTTAAAGGAGTGCCCAACCGATCCTATGGATCTTTTTTTTCAAGATTCATCTCCATCCTCTTCCTCGATCCCAAGAAATGCCTCCAAAGAAGATGACTATCCAGAGATCTATCGCTTCTACCGTCAGATCTAAGCCAGGCCCATCCATTCCTGCTCCAGCATTGGTGCTTCAACCTCCTCCTCCATCGACTGCCATGGTAGATCTGGAGTAGTTTAACCTACTGATGTAGTAGATTCAGGACCTCATTGAGATAGTGCAGACCATACGACAGCCCCCAACAGTGATTCCGCTAGAAAATCCACCATCAGTATGTCAGAAATCGATCCTGAGGAGGAGCACTTAGGCTAGCATACCCATCGCCCTTAGGAAGAAAAAATAGAGAGTAGAGGATCCTTGTTCGGATCATAATTCTTCTCTAGAAGAGACCTTCTCCATCTATGCCCGAAAGCCTTTCAAGATCTATGATCAAGATGATATTCTCAATCAAAAACTATGAAAGATGGATCAATGAATTGAGGAACTCTGCCACATCACCATGGCTCATCATGATGATGTCTGCATCGATCCCCCTTTCTCTTCCTGAATTATGTAAGAGCCCATTCCGCCAAACTTCAAGCTCTCCTAATTTGAAAGCTATAATGGAACCTCTAATTCGATTGATCACCTAAAGGCTTTTCGGACCATGATGCTGCTCCATGGCACACCAAACGTCATCTTATACCGAGCTTTCTCATCTATCTTAAAGGGAGTAGCAAAAAACTGGTACTCGATGTTAAAGTCAGATATGATCTTCTTCTTTGACTAGATGAGCCATCAGTTTGCAACTCACTTCATCAGCAGCTGATGTCCACACCGAGGTTCAAATTTCTTGATGAATATCAAGTAGAAGAAGGGAGAATTGATCCAGGCTTATGTTATTTGGTTTAATACTGCTGCATTGGAGGTTCGAAATTTGGACCAGTCTATTGCAATGGCCACCCTCAAGGGCGGTCTTCAGAAGAATGATTTATTGTTCTTCCTGGAGAGAAGTATCCCAGGAACTTTGCGAAGGAAAATCCTAATTTTTTGGACTAGATTCGTTCAGATCTAATCGGATCAAGAGATATATTTTAAAATTTTTTATCTTTGATCCATATCAGATATGAGATATTTTAGATCTGATCTTTATTATTTTAATAATTAAAATAAATTTAGATAAATTAAATCAAATTTAATTTACCTTAGCATAGGATAATCCTATTATCCGTTGATGATCCTGTAAGCAGCAGAAGGTTCTGGATCTAGCCATGCAAGTGCCTGGCCTCTACCGATATCCACTCAAGCTGGATCTGGAGATCCTCTTCTTCTCTATCACGTCTCCAAAAATTAGATCTGAATCTGATTTGGAGGATCTTCAAAATACCTTTTGAAGATCAGCAGTTATCCTTTGCAGCAGTGCAGCCTTCTAGCTTTCTGTCGCCTTTCTTTCATCTGGATTGGACCAACTTGGATCCTAAACTCCTTTGGGCATGGAGAGGAGAGGGAGAAGATGGACTGGGCATGGAGGAGGAGAGGAGAGGCAGCCTTGGGGCATGGAGAATTCTCAGATAGATTACTCCTTGAGTTGGGCGCAGGGTCTTATTTATAGACTATGCATGATCCAACTCCTCTTCTTTCCAACCAATCACAACCCTTTGTGAAATCAGATCTAAATATGATTGGTGGGAATAGAGTCCCTTGGATTCCTCCTTAGATGGTGCCTAAGACCAATCAAACTTGGTTCTTAGGAGAAGTCTAATCAAAATCCAAAAAGGAGATGGAGTTCCTATCCAACAGGGACTCCTGGGCACCTCCAGCTTGGGCACCCACCAAGGGTGGCGTGCGCCCTCCTCCTTGCCAAGTTCTAACAGGGCGACAAGCTCCCACCAGCTCTCCAATAGGTGCATGACACATGGACAAAAGTCAAAGTGTCAATGGTTAACATTTGATCAGTCAAAGATCAACTTTTGACCAAAGTCAAAGGACGAGAAATGACAGGTGACCAAAAATGGCAGGTATTATCTTACAAAATAAGACAACCTTTTTCTGACCTGGATAAGCTCCAGTCAAACCAAGTGAAGGCCTCTGATTGAGCACAAACTCCTTTGGCTCAGTCAGGACAACTATTTATGATAGTAAAAGAAGAACGTTAGGTTCAATCGAGTGCTAGCATGATTTTCTTAAACCTAATTGAATCTCATTCAGATCAATTGAACTGGATCAGTTCAATTGATGATCACCAGATTCAAACCATTATTTGTGTGACCCAGTTAGGTTCAGTTCTGTATGGTAATGGGATATATCATGATCTCTATAATCGACATCATCGAAACTCCTTTTGATGGATCAGAACTCTTTTGATTGGAACAACTAGAATGATCGACCATCTAAATCATTCTAATTGCTCCCAAAATCCATTAGTGACACCTAGTAGTATATAGTGGCAACCCATTAGAGCTAAATGCGAACCTCTTGGTGCAGCTACCTGTGTGATTAAGTTCTTCTATCTTGAGCCTCGATCAGATTAGGATTAAGGTGAACTCGTCAAACCCTAGTCTCTGTCATATGATGTAATCATTCGATTCAAGTCATAGAAGAGCGGTAGGTGGGTGAGTCCAACAGACCCACTACTAATAGAGGGCCGAATGAAGTTCGATTGCGCACACGGACTCCCCCCGAGCGCAAGCGAGCCCGAACTTCTCCTTGAGATTGTCATCAAAGAAGCTTCGATAGAAGGGCGCGAAGAAGTTCTCCCCTCAGAAGGTTTTACAACTATGCCCCTCTTAATGCTCCTAAAGCTCAAGTTCTGATAGAAATTAAGAATCAATTACTAAGATCAGAAGAATTACGATCTTTCCTAAACAAGCACAATCGAAGCAAGTACTATTTGTATCATAATGATCATGGCCACGATACTGAAGAATGCATTTAGCTCCAAGACGAGATCGAGGAGCTCATCAGAAGAGGCCTGTTGGATCGATTCCTCAGATGTCAGCCTGAAGCAAGAGAAGATCAGTGAAGGATGGTACTGCAGCTAGAACCACCAATAAGGAAGGAACAACTAGGAGATTGACCGCCTTTCGGCATCATCAATGCTATCTCTTGGGGGCTTAGTACTTTGACGAGCCACCATCTCTCAGCCTCGAAGCCAGTGGAGGCTTGCCCTAAATTGGGAAAGCCTGTATGAAATAGAGAAGGTCGTCCGGCCCGAAACTTATCATCTAAAGGAGCTCGGAGGAACAACGCTCCCACGATCTTGTAACTCAGAGAGTCTGAGAATGTACTACCAGTAATTTTTCTTCAATAAAACTCCTTCATTTCAATATTATTATTTCTTGGTGCAAAAACTATATGACAATAGAAAAGAAACAATCAAAAGTGGTCATGTTAGGAGCAGGAGGAGAACCTCGTACTAACATGGGCAAGTTGAAGGCCTCATTCATTTTAGATGCGGTGAGAAGAAAGGCTTCGACAATGGCCCTAATGTGCCCCTATCGTTTGCTAGGAACATAAGGAGAACCTCATCCTAACATGAGAAAAGGTCAGAACCTCGTAGGCCAAAGACGTGGAGAAGGAAGAAGCTCGATGGAGAATCTTAACACGTATTTTTCTATGATAACCTGACTATGTCAAATGCAAAAAGCAGAACCTTATCCTGGTTTGCAAGAGAGGTCCTAGTTTGACGTCCACAATAGGCCCGGCGTTCACAAAAAGCTCAGCATCCGCAACAAGCAACAAGCATGGGACCTCGGGACTGGAACTCTTTCTAGAGCTTCAACTTCAACCTCAATAGGAGATAAGATCTTCTTCAACCTCGACTAGAGATAAGATCTCCCTCGAGCTCCAATCCTTCAATAGGAGATAAGATCTACTTCAACCTCAGCTGAAGATAAGATCTCTCCCGAGCTTCAACTTCAACATCAATAGGAGATAAGATCTCTTTCAACCTTGGTTGGAGATAAGATTTCTTTTAAGCTTCAACTTTAATCTCAACAGGAGATAAGATCTTCTTCAACCTTAGCTGGAGATAAGATCTCTCTTGAGCTTCTACTTCAACCTCAATAGGAGATAAGGTCTTCTTCAACCTCGGTTGGAGATAAGATCTCTCCCAAGCTTCAACTTCAACATTAACAAGAGATAAGATCTCCCTCGAGCTTTCAGTAGCTTCAACCTTAATAGGAGATAAGATCTCTTTCAATCTTGGTTGGAGATAAGATCTCTCCTGAGCTCCAATCCTTCAATAGGAGATATGATCTCCTTCAATCTTGGCTGGAGATAAAATCTTCCTCGAGCTTCAACTTTAACTTCAACAGGAGATAAGATCTCCTTTAACCTCGACTAGAGATAAGATCTCGGTCGAAATTCAACGTCAACCTCAATAGGGGATAAGATCTTCTTCAACCTCGGCTGGAGATAAGATCTTTTCTGAGCTTGCAAGAGCTTTGACCTTAATAGGAGATAAGATCTTCTTCAACCTCGACTAGAGATAAGATCTCTCCCGAGCTTTCAGGAGCTTCGACCTTAATAGGAGATAAGATCTCCTTCAACCTCGATAGAAGGTAAGATCTCCCCTGAGCTTTAATTTGAACGGGTGCATAGCCCAGAAAAGAACTTTGGTAGTCGTATTTTTTGTACTCCCTTTCTTCAAATTTTGAACTCATGAGTGGGGGGACTATTGTTGGGGATAAACCTCACTTCCATCGAAGTCCAGTCTGATGCTTAGCCTAATGCAACTGGTAATCATGGAAGAGCTTTGATCGAGAATTCTCCCTCCAGTAGCTGAACCCCAGCCAAACTCCTTCAGCAGTCGAACCCCAACCAAACTCCTTCCAGACCTCTCCTTCAGTCGAATTCCTACAAGAGCCGAACTCCTTCTAGACCTCTCCTTTAGTCGAATTCCTATAGGAGCCAAGCTTCTTCTGGACTTCTTCTTCAGTCAGATTCCTATAGGAGCCAAACTCCTTTCGAACTTCTTCTTTAGTCGAATTCTTTCAGGAGCTGAACTTCTTCCTGACGTCTCCTTCAGTCAGATTCCTATAGGAGCCAAACTCCTTTCAAACTTCTTCAGTCAAACTTCATCTGAATTCCTCTAGTAGATTACTTTCAGATTTTAAGTAGTATTCCTCCCAGATGATCCCCTCTAGCCATATTCCTTTTAGGAGTCCGAACTCCTCTAGAATTGATATATGTCAAAGTTTTTTACCAACCAATGCCTGCTTCCTTCGAACTTCGACTATTAAATCTCAATGAATAGGTGATCCTACTATTGGATGGTTACGACTGTCATTTATTAGTCTGCTACAGATGATTCTACTACCGAACTGTCATTATCAGTCTATTACGAGCGACACTTGTCTCCATCATAAATTCCATATGGCTTCGAGTGGCCCACTACTGGATGGTTACGACTAGCTCCGTCTATAAAAAGAAATCCTCTAGATATATTTTCTCTAAGTTCTCTTCTCCTTTCTAAAACTCTGCTGAATTCTTTCCTGAGCACTCCATTTTTGTTGATCAGAAGAGCTGACTGGATCATCGGAGGGTCCTACTGGAGCCACCACCACCAACTTTGGATGAAACTTTATTTTGCAAGTCACCGACGGTGACCTCTTCCTCAACTTTAGCTCGATCCGACGTCAATCAGATTCTGTACCAATACTTAGAAACTATTATTTTATGCCTGCAGCAAGCAGAAATTTGATTTCTATTTTTTGTTTAGCATAGAAAGGTTATGTAATTAGCTTTCTTAAGGATCACTATACTATTTTTTTTGAAAGAAATAAAATTATAAGTGATTTCTTGATTAACAGTTTCTATTAGTTGCATGTTGATGTAGTTATATTAAATATCGAGCAAAATATGAATGCCGTAGGATCTAAGCGACCTAGGGATAGTCTGAATGATAGGTATCTATAGCACCTTACACTAGGTCATATAGCTGAAGATAGGATTAACAAATTGAAGAAATCTGAACTTATAAGTTCATAGACTTCTGAGTCATATCCAATTTATGAATCATGCTTTCAAGACAAAATGACCAAGCTTTCTTTTGTAGGACATGGGGAAAGGACCATGGATCTACTTGCTTTGGTACATATAGATGTGTGTGGTTCATTTGATGTGCCGGTTAGAGTCAATTATATCTACTTTATTATCTTTATTGGTAATCTATCTTGGTATGGGTATGTGTATTTGATGCGACACAAGTTGGAAGCCTTTGAAAAATTTAAGAAATTCAGATTCAAAGTAGAAAAGCAAACTGGAAAGCTCATTGAGATTTTTTGATCAGATCGAGGAGGTGAATACCTTAGTCAAAAAATTTTAGACTATCTCAAGGATAACGGTATAGTCTTACAATGGACTCCATATAGAATACCTCAATTCAATGGGATTTTAGAGTAGAGAAATCAGACCTTATTAGATATGGTTCGATCCATGATGAGCTTCACCAATCTTTCTAATTTTCTTTGGGAATATAGTCTAATGACGGTAATATACCTACTGAATAGGATTTTCTCTAAAATCGTTCCTACCATACTGTATGAGATATGGCATGATGAGAAATCAGATCTGAGTCATCTCAAAATTGGAGTTTTCTGGTCTATGTTAAGAAATAGCAGGCGGATAAATTAGAGTCTAAATCCTTTAGAGCTTGTTTTATTGGATATCTTAAGGAGTCATTAGGATACTAATTCTACATTCTGGAAGACCACAATGTGATTATAAGTCGACATGCTATCTTTCTTAAAAAAACTATTTATTCAAGATGGTGGCATCAAAAGACTGATTAGGCTTAAGGAGAAGGCCTCCGATGAGCAGCAAGCTAAGAAATCTATGGAACAAAATTAGTTAGAGTCAGTCCAGACACTACCTCCTCCATCTCTAAGTCAACTAAGATTTTCCATCTTCTTGAAAGATACTTAGTACCATTTTAGAGAATGTAAAAAAAATATTCCTCATGAAAAATGAGATTCATGATGATGATCCCAAGAACTATGATGAGACGATATCAGATATCGACTCCAAAAAATTATTAGAGACAATGAGGTCAGAGATTGACTCGATGCACTCAAATCAAATCTGGATCTTGGTAGATCCACCTGAAGGTATTGTACGTATTGGGTGTAAATAGATATTCAAGAGAAAGATAGGTGCCGATGGAAATATAGAGATATTTAAAGCTAGGCTCATAGTGAAAGGGTATAGTCAGCATGAAGGCATTGACTATCAAGAGACCTTTTCACTAGTAGCCATGCTAAAATCCATCCATACAATGCTTGCTGTTGCAGCCTATTTCGATTATGAAATATGGTAGATGGGTGTGAAAATGGTGTTCCTAAATGGATATCTTAAGAAAGATATTTATATGAAACAGCCACTCGATTTTACATCTAGTGATGATGATCACAAGGTCTGCAAGCTACAAAGATCCATATATGAACTTAAGTAAGCATCTCGAAGCTAGAATACTCATTTTAACAATGTGATCAAATTATTTGGTTTCATAAAAAATGAGAAGGAGCCATGTATTTTTAAAAAGATTAGTGGGATCGTTGTTATTTTTCTCGTATTGTACGTGGATGACATCCTCTTAATTGAAAATGACATTCCCATGTTGACATTCGTCAAAATATGATTGTCAAAAGAGTTCTCTGTGAAAGACCTAGGAGAAGCATCTTTTATATTGGAAATAAAGATCTATAGGGATAGATCAAATAGGATGCTGGGTCTATCATAGACACTACTATAGAACAGGACTACGGCAATAGTTCGTAACCGCTGTCATAGTCAAAAAAATTACTACTATAGGCTATGGTAGCGGTTAGCTAACCGCTGTCACTACAGTCATCGTCGTAGGTTTATGGCAGCGATTGTTGCAGTGATTCTGAAAATCACTATCATAGAGCACCTATTGCAGCGGTTATGTAACCACTGCCATAAATCTAATGTAGCGGTTGACATATTGCCTATGATAGTAGTTGGCACGTCTACTGCAGGAGTTGTAAAACCATGATCGTAGCTTCTAAATAATTAAAAAATATAAAATTTTTAATTTTTTATATATTTTATCTGATAAATGCAGAGATATATAACATAAAAATATTATAAATATAAAAATATTTTTAAAATATTAAAATTTTATTATCAAATAAAATTTATTATAATATTTTTAAAAAAAAGATACATCAAAAGTCTCCTTAATCTACATCGTCGTCGTCATCGGGAGATGGAGAACGAGTTGGAGCCAGAGCTGGAACTGGAGTTGGAGCCAGAGTCGGAGGTGGAGCTGGAGCCAAAATGTGGGCCAACATATCGTCAAAGCTCATGAAGGCACCTCTAAAATGCGTGTTGAGCGTCAACACCATGTCTCTCATGATGCCCTCTAGATGAGATGTGCCCTCCGCAACCCGATCTGCCCACATCGCAGCATGATCTACCTATGCCAATGCCTTCTCAAGCTCCTTCCGACTAACGATATCGAAAACCTATGAAGAGACGCTTGCCTCAGATCAATAGCTGATCGGAGTATGTCCAAGCCTGCATCGGATCCTCTCAGAGTGCTTAGGCCCTAAGACCTGAGATAGATGGTCATGGAGGTCAGAAGTATCCGGACCCTCACTCATGAGTGCATCTAACTGATTCTGTAATTATAAATTTAAATAAAATTTTATAAAAAATGCTATAATATTAATCATATATACTAACATATTTAATACTTACAAAAATCCTATCGATGACGGTATTCATCGACCTGTCCTTCTTGTCCGTATGACTAGATCAGAAGATCTCACTATGGCTATGCATCACTCCATCTCTCATCAGCTATAACAATGGATCAGTTTATCAAAAATATGAAAAAAATATTAACTTAATTTATTTAGTAAGATTTAGAATTTATTATCTTTCTATGCATACGACTGGTCATAGACTCACGGTCGAGTGTGCGTATACTCCTTGGCTGCCCGGTTCTTTCGATTTTGATGGGAGGTAGCCTAACAAGTATTCAAATAAATAATAAATATTTAAAAAAAATTAAATATAACTTTAAGCATATTGAAAAATTCAAAGGTTAGTAATTTTATCTCGAACTTCTGGCTCCTCCAACGTGTAACCATCCTCTTCCACTGACTCGGAGGACAGTCCTGTATCCAAAGAACAAGCTCCTCTAGAGTGTTTCATCGATGCTCGAGCCATCCTCTATGGAGCTTGACCTTGTAGCTTCAGTACAACTCTTCGATCTTCTTCAATCGGGCATCTCGAGCCCTCTCATGATCAGGAAAGTCGTACATCCTCTGCATAAAGTTATCAAAAGTCAGTTACAAAATTATTCTAATCAAATATAGTGTAAACATGTAAAATGCATAAATATAATTAAGATGCACTTACCCGTATCTCCTCCCATATCCAATCCCTGATAGCATCATCCATCAATTGCTAGTCTCTGGGCTCTATAGGAATAATGTCTGACTGCCTCACAAGCACTCCAAAAAAGGAATGCATCTCCTGTGTGGTCTCCCCTACTGGCCTTCCCTCTACATCATACTGCACCATCACCTGATGCTGGTGGTTTCACACATGCGCCATACATGTGGAACCACAAAATATTTGGCTGGATGATGCACCTATAATGAAAATACGTTATGCAAATATATAAGTGTACAAATACTATATAAAAAATAAATAAATAATATAATAAAAATATGCACTTAGATGCTTGTGGAGTAGCATGTGTTAGAGATGTGGATGACGGTGGAGGCTCAGATGTCGATGGAGTAGATGCCAGCGGTGTAGGTTCTTGAGCAGCCGATGTGGAGATGGATGGAGTATGCTCCGACTGCTCTTCAGATGCTAAATTCTGCATAACCCATCGAGAGGTAGGGGTGAAAGCTAGATGGCATTTCGTTGTCATCGTGACCTGCAACATTAATGAACATTAACCAATATAACATGTTGAACAATAATTAAAGATATGCCTAGGTACCATCCATACAATTACATATAAATATACGGATACCGAAGATTATGTATACTAATCAATTGAAGGGTCAATCGCTATGCAATGCAATAAACAAAAGCAATAAAATGGGGGTTCTTTTAGCAGCTGGGGGTTCTCTTAGCAGCCAGTACGACATGGCAGACCGATACGGCATGGCCCAAGGCATGGCCTACCGATACGACATGGCATGGCACAGCCTACCAACATGGCACGGCCCAAGGCATGGCATGGCATGGCCTACCGGCACAGTATGGCCCAAGGCATAGCCTACCAACACGGCACGACATGGCACGGCACGGCGAGGTGACGACGGTCTCCCTCACCGATGATGGTGGTGAGGCCGAACCCCTCCCTCCCTTTCTTTCTCTTCGTTTCTTAGTTTTGGATCTCAAAATTGGATCTGGATAATCAGGATCCATTAGGATCTAGGTCTGGTACTTCAAGTATGGACCTATTGAGTATTCGGATTTGGATCCAGTATCAGTAATTAAAATTGGGTCTGGATCTGAATATTTAGATTTCGATCCAAACTCAATCCTTTGATAAGTCTAGTCTAGTGATTAATAAATAATACTTTAAAATTAAAATAAAAATTATACCTACGACTATAGAGAGGGGGTCGCATCGAAAGCTCCAAGGATCGTCGATGATGGCGCTAGAGGAAGATGACGATGCTAGAGGTAACATGAGAAACAAGAGCAAGATAGTGCGATAGAAAGAGAAGAGAGAGAAAGAGAAAGAGGAAAGAGAGAGAGGGGAGAGAGGGAGAGGGGGCTTGGAGGGGTGCCGTGATGGGGAGGTTAGGGGAGGGGGAGGGCAGGGGCGGGTGGCCAGGGATGGAGATGGCAGGGGTAGTGGTGGCCATGGATGGGGAGGGCAGGGGCGGTGGGATGGGTGGCGGTGGCTGGGGATGGGAAGGGCAGGGGGTGGGCAGCCAAGGATGGGGAGGGCTGGGGTGGTGGTAGCCGGGATGGGGAGGGCATGGGGTGGTGGTAGCCGGGGATGGGAAGGGTAGCACGGGGGTTGGGATGAGCGTGGGGTTGGACGAGTGGGGGGTGGGCGAAGACCATTGGGGAGGGGCCAGCGCAGGGGGCTGACATAGGGGGTGGGCGAAGATCGTCGAGAGGTGGGACCAATCGGAGGGGAAGAAGGGTCGGCATCGATCGATGGGGAAGAACTAGGGTGGAGTCTCACTGGCGCTAGAGGGGAGGGAAGAGAGAGAGTGCACGGAAGAAAAAAAATTAAAAAGTTTTTAACCTAACCTACGATAGCAGTTTTCGAACCACTGCCATAGATTTATGATAATGGTTATTAAAGACCACTGCAATAGATCTATGATAGCGATTTTCTAACCACTGCCATAGATCTATAGCAGCAATTTTTAGTAACCACTATCGTAGATTGAAAATAAATTTTTTATTATTTTTTTATAAATATTATATAATTTTAAAATTTAATGTTCATCTTCATCATTCATTATCTAAATAATTACCATTAGAGTGTCGTCACAAAATATTGCTTCAATCCGATGGCCCTAGCTTCATCGATCAAAAAAATTTGATTTTGATGATCACGAACGATGATATGATGATCTGATAGATGGAGACCTTCGATTGGTCCAAAAATCTATAATGATGATCTTGGTGATATTTATAGCATACTATCAAAGTTTCTCTTCAATCGGATATCATTATCATGGTCAATTTAGTATGAAATGATTTCAGTCATTAAATTTGAAATGAGCGATCAAAGGGTTAAATGGCATCCGATTATGAGATAATTTTTTAGTTAAATAATCTTTGCTATAATTTTAATTATTTTATATAGCAATGATAGTAAAATTCAAATCATTTTCATATGAACTATTCATGTTAAGCAGATATTGCAAAAGCACGAGCATAACAACCAACAGAGTTTAAGAATGGTTATCAGGCGATACATAGTTTTAGATCGTTCTTAGTCTCACGAGTTAAATTTTATAATCATCATTATAAAAAATAATTAAAATAGTAGCCAAAATCATTTATAACAAAAATTATCTCATAATCGTACACCATCTGGTCCTTTGATCACTCATTTATCATTTAACGGTCAAAATTAATCTATATTAAATTGACCAAGATAATGATATCTAATTAAAGTAAAACTTTGATAGTATACTACAAACATAATTGAAATCATCATTGTAGATTTTTGGATCCATCGAAGGTCTTCATCTATCAAATCATCGCATCATCATTCATGATCATCGAAATCAAATTTTTCTAATCGATGAAGCTAAGGCCATCGGATTGAGATGATCTTTTGTAATGATACTTTAATGATAATTATTTAAATAATGAATAATGAAGATGGGCATTAAATTTAAAATTATATAATATTTAAAAAAAATAAAAAAAAATATATGACAGTGGTTACAAATAACTGTTGTCATAAATCGACTTATAGTAGTATTTATAAGGAATCGTTGCTATAGGTCTAACCTATGGCAGTGATTTTTCTAACCACTACTATAGATCAGATCTGTGGAAGCGGTTATAAAGAACCGCTGCCAAAGGTCGGCCTATGGCAGTGGTTCTTTGTAACCGCTGCTATAGATCGGTCATATAGCAGTGGTTCCTTTTAACCGCTACCGTAGATTCTATTACAGTGATTTCGAAAACCACTGTCGTAATATGCACTATCATAGACTCTTTTTGTAGTAGTGAAAAGATGTACATAGAGGAGGTGCTGAAGGGGTTCTGCTTGAAAAACTTCAAGAGGAAATTAGTGCCCTTCAAACATGGCATTCATCTCTCCAAAAAGATGTGCCCTAGCACAACTGAGAAGATTGAATGCATGAGCAAGATCCCTTATGCTTCGACAATAGGAAGTCTCATATATGTCATACTATGTACACGAACTGATATTATACATGCTGTGAGCATCACGATCAGATATCAGTCGAATCCAGATGAAGAGCATTGGACTTCTATGATATATATCCTTAAGTACTTGAGAAGGACTAAGGATATGCTTATGATCTTTAGTAATGGAGAACTCCACATTCAGGGATACATAGACACAGACTTTATATCTAACATAGATGATTGAAAGTCGATATCTAAAAGTTTGTTTGTATGCAATGGTGGTGCTATTAGCTGAAAGAGTTTCAAGCAGACAATGATTGAAGACTCCATAATGGAAGTTGAGTACATCATTGCGTTGGAAGCTATGAAAGAAGATTCTGGTATAAGAAGTTCACCGTAGAGCTCGGAGTGGTGCCATCGGATGTCGTCCCTCTATACTATGATAATAATGATGCTATAGCCCTAGCTAAGGAGCCAAAGTTTTATCAAAAATCGAAGCATATCGAGTAGTGATGTCATCTCATGCGCGATTACCTCGAGAAGGGTTATGTCAAGGTCAAGAGAGTCAATACCACAGACAATGAGGCAGATCCACTTATGAAGTCATTGAGTCAATAGAAAATTGAAGCTCATCTTAAGAAAATGGGACTTAAATTTGTATCCAATTGACTTTAGGTCAAGTGAGAGTTTGTTAGATAAGTACCCTAGAAGTCAGATTGGCTGACACTTGTAATATACATTCTAGAGGTATTTTTATAATTTTAACTTAAAAATTAATAAAAAAATATTTTCTATCATATTATGTATATATATAGTATCTGTGATACATCCTTTGAGTTAATGGAATGCTAATACATATTTTTAAAATTTAAAAATTTAAAAAATATATTTTCATAATTAACTCATAAACAGCTTCCGACCATAGGATCATCATAAGGATGGTGATTGATCCAGAAGGTTGGTGTATGATCGCTTTCTTATGATAGATGAGTCTTGAGTCTATGGTGTGGAGACATCAGAGTGAGAGTATAGATATTCGTTAGAGAATGAGGGCACTGAGCGTGATCACTTCGAGCAGTCATAAGAAAGTCTACCTTCTCATCAATGACTGAGCTCGATGATGTAGTTGTGTGTCTGGTTCTTAGACCTAAGGTACATCGGCAGTTCATCTTGAGTGTGTTATAGTTTGACTACATCATAACTCGATCTCCTAGCCATTCAGAATCCTGAGATGTATGTCAGCGATAGCATGTTCATTGTAGAAATTGGTTCGTACTAAGATGGGATCTATCAACCTTAATAGAGGAGGAATAGTTTTATGATAATCATGAGATCGAGTCCTTAAGCCCATGGCCATGGTAGTGTGATATAATAGAAAAAATTTTTTTATTAGGATTTCACATCTGACTCGGATCAAATGATTCTATCATATGATAGGGTGTTGGGTTTGACGAGTTCACCTTAACCCTAATCCTGTCGGGGCTCATGATAGAAGAACTTAATCACATAAATAGCTACACCAAGAGGTTCATATTTAGTTATGATGGGTTACCATCAAATACTGCTAGGTATCACTGATAGATTTTAAAAATAATTAGAATGATCTTGATGATCGATCATTCTAAATTGAGTAAATCAGAGGAGTTCTGGTCCATCGAAAGGTATTTCGATGATGTTGATAATAGAGATCGTGACATATCTCATTATCATATGAAACTAAACCTAATTGGATCAGACAAACAAAAATTTAGGCTTGGATGTGATCAATTGAGCTAACCTAGTTTAATTGATTTGGATTGGATCCAATTAGGTTCAAGAAAATCATGTTAGCACACGATTGAGTCTAATATTCTCATTTTGTAGTCTTTCTAGTTCGTCTCGACTGAGCCAAATTGGTTTGGGCTCATGTAGAAATCCTATATGGCTTTATCCTGATCTGGTTGGAGTTTGTTCAGGTCAAAAAAATATTATCCTAATTCATCAGATGAGAATAAGATAATACCTGCCAATTCCTATATTCGACAGGACAAGACCTACCAATTCTTATCATTGTCAGGACATGGGGTTAAGGGTTGATCCATATGCACGAAAGAAAGGGTAGGGGCGTGCACCCCTTGGAGACTTTCTTAGGGTGTGCCCCCATGGGGTTTTCATGCACAAATATGTGCACACGCCCCATGTTGGCATGTGCATGCCCCATGTTGGCGTGCGCACATGGGGAATAAGAGGAGAGAATCCCATGAAGTTGGGACTCTAGGGTTTCTTGATGGGATCAAAGACCTAGATGCCAAAGCTTTATGCTTATCCATTATTGGCACCATCTATGATTGATTTTTGGGCTGTCTATTCTAATTGGATTAGGTGACACCACCTGGCCAATCAGATTTAACTTAGAATAAATCAACCAATATGATTGGTTGATACTGTGTGGCACTGCGTGGCGCAGCAGAGTTTATTTAAACTACTACTACGCCTAGGGTTAGCATGCACCCACTTCCTCCACACCAAAGTGCTGCTGCCCCTCCTTTGCTCCATGCCCCTTCATCCTCCTTCTCTCCCTCTTCTCCATGCCCAAAGGTTGGGCTAAATTTCAACAAAGAAGATCCAAGGTATTGGCGCCTATATCAAGCAAGAGACGACGTGTTCGTGAGATGAGCGCACTGCCTTCAATTATTGTTTTGAAGGCTCTATAAATCAGATCCAAATCTGATTTTTAGAGATTAGATCTAGAAGGAGAGCATGTACAGATCTAGCTCGAGTGGACTTTGGTAGAGGTTAGGCGCATGCATGGCTAGATTTAGAACTCCGGGCAACGATAGCTCATCAGCAAGGTAACTAGTTTACCCTAATCAGGTACAATTATTATTTTTATTTTAATTTAATTTTAGTTTTTTAATATCAGATCATAAGGATCAGATTCAAGAACTCTCAGATTTGATCAAAATTTATAGTAAATTTTTAGAAATTATTTTACAAGTTAGATCAGATCAAATCGATCCTATGGTGGAAAACTAGATTTTTTCTTCAGTGAACATCTCAGGTTGTATCATATATACCTCTTTGATCAGCTCTCCATTCAGGAAAGCTGTCTTTACATCCATCTGTCTGATCTTAGATTTCAAATGGATAGCTATCATAAGTATTATCCGAATAGATTTGAGCATTGCCATAGGAAAGAATGTCTCATCATAGTCAATACTATAATGTTGATGATACCTTTTGGCAACTAGATGGGCTTTATAGGTCTCCATCTTTTCGTCTGTGCCTCTCCTTCTCTTAAAGATCCATTTATACCCAATGAATTTAATCCCTTCAGATGAATCAATCAATGTCCATACATCATTGACCTTCATGGACTCCATCTCGAATTTCATGGCCTCAGGCCATTTCTCGGAATCAAGTCTCTACATTACATCCATATATGTGATCGGATTATCATTATTCTCATCGAGTTCAATAGGATCACCATTCTAGATTAAAAAATCATAGTATCTATCCAATTGATGCGGTATTCTATCAGATTGCCTTAATAGTGTAGGTACACTAGACTTTGGATTTAATCTGATCAAATCCGATTTAGGTTCGACTACTGGTGTCAGTTTTTCTACCTATTGAACTTTCTCAAGTTCAATCATAGAGGCAACAGTTTCTTCTCTAAAAAACTTATTTTCTAAAAAGATTGTCTTAAGACTAATGAATATCTTTTGTTCATCAGCATGGTAGAAAATATATCCTTTAGTTTCTTTAAGGTACCCAATGAATGTGCACTTGTCAGACCTAGGTTCAAGTTTATCTATGATTAACCAGTTGATGTAAGCCGGGTACCCCCAAATCCTAAGATATGAAAGTACTGACTTACATCTTATCCATATCTCATATGGAGTTTTAATTATAGATTTACTTGGAACCCTATTTAGAATATAGCAAGCCGATTTGAGTGCATACCCCTAGAAAAATATCGACAAACTGATAAAACCCATCATGGATCGGACCATGTCTAACAGAGTCTGATTTTTCTTTTAGACACATCATTATGCTATGGCATCCCTAGAAGAGTCTATTAGGAGAGAATCCTATTTTTTCCTAGATGTGTGAGAAACTCATCAGAAAGGTATTCACCTTCTCGGTCAGATTGAAGAATTTTAATGCTCTTTCTAGTTTATTTTTCTACTTTATTTTAGAGTTGTTTAAACATTTCAAATAAATCCGACTTATGTTTCATCAGATAGATATATCCAAATCTAGATAGATCATCTATGAAAGTGATGAAATAGAAATATCCATCTTTAGCACTTATACTCATAGGCCCACATACATCAGTATGTACTAACCTAAGAGCTCAGTGGCTCTCTCATCTTTTCCAATAAAAGATGAGTTGGTCATTTTTTCAAGAAGTCAAGACTCACAGGTTAGAAGTGATTCATATTCACTGACTTCAAAAATTTTCTCTTGAGTCAAGCTATTGATCCTGTTCTTATCAATGTGACCCAGCCTATAGTGCCATAAGTAGATATCAAGCACACTATCTATTTTAGGATGCTTGCTAGTGGAGTAAACTATATTAACATATTGTGATATCAAGTATATCCCATTATTTAAATATCCATAAAATATAGTAATATCATTCAAAATGACATTACAAAATTCTTTCTTTTTTGAAATCTCATAATTATTTTTGGCCAAAAGGCCTATAAAAATGATATTAAAAAAGAAACTAGGACAATAGTGATAATCACTAAGAATAATAATATGAGATTCAAATATAAATTTTAAGATTTTTAATGCTAGAACTGAAACTGATCTTCCATTTTCAACGTTTAGGAATCTTTCACCTTACTCGAATCTTCTATTGACCTACAATTTCTGCAACAAATTATAAAAATGGTAAGAGCTACCGATATCCAATACCTAGTCAGTAATATCATAAATAGAAAAATTATAAGCAGTTATCATATAAATACCTTGTCTAGCATCAGCTTGCTTATTTCTCTAACTATTTGGATCTAGGGAGAAAATGTACTGAGGACAGTTCCTCTTTCAGTGCCCTTGCTTCTTATAGAAGAAGCACTCCACTTGACTCTTATCGGGCTTTTGCTTCTTGATCTGGTTCGGCATAGATGTCCTATTTTGAACTTGCACTATTTTGGACTTCTTCTTCTTATTTTTCTTTTCTTTCTTAAAGGATCGAAAACCAAAAAAAGATCCTCCCACTAAGTTCACTGACTTTTTACAGAGCTGGTGATCTTTCTCAAAGTTCTGAAATAACCTCAGTAACCCATGGTAGTTAACTTTAGGCTTTGTCATTTGATAATGAGTAAAGAATAGGAGATAAGACTTAGGTAGCAAGTTCTAAATTTCATCTTTTCCTAGTCGCTCATGCAAGAAAAAGCTGAGCTTACTTAAATGCTCCATCAGCTCGATCATATACAGTGCATGATTAGTGACCAAAGCTCCATCCCTCATCTTGGCATTAAAGATGGCATAACTAATCTTGTGCCTCTTAATGTTGTCGGGTGTGCTAAAAGACTCATTTAACACTTAAAGCATGTCTTCTAGCTGAGCTATCTCAAACCTGCTACTAAACTCATCGCTCATAGCCACCAACATAATACAATGCATCATGGTTCTATCATTGAGCCACTTCTGTTAAGTGTCTCAACTGACCCACATGCATTAGGAGCTGGCTCCTCAGGTCCTGGATCTATCAAAATATACAAGATCCATTCATATTCTAGGATAATCTTCAACTTACGATATCAATTACCGAAGTTGAGTCCCACCAGCTTGTCATTATCTAACAACGATTGGAGCAAAAGAAAAGTGGCCATATCAGCACCAAGAAAAATCAAAATCTAATTAATAAATAATTTATTAAACATAAAGATTTAAACTTTAATCAAAAGATTCTCTCACTATTTTATTCAAATTGGTAGCCTCTACCTCCAATTCAAGAAATTATCCTAATTTCTTAGTGGGTACTAGAATCCACATAGACTATACATAAGCCCAACTTTTGTTGTTCAACCCATGTTTATTTAAGGGTAGGTTCATAACCAATTATTTCTTTGAATAATTTTTAATATTTTAATTTTGCCCCAGTTCTAAATCAGTAGGCTTTGGCCTCCATTGAAAAGGTTCGATTAAGTCCAACCATTAACATGACCATGCTTGGTCTATCTAACCAATGAATGATTAAGCCCGTCTTTGGTTAGTCAACCTAACCATCATTCTGAGAGATGTGGCCAAGAAATCATATTATGAATGATAATTTCATTAGCTGATAAGCACTAGGCTTATGGGTCTCCAATGATTATCTAATTAATATGCCCATTATCACTCACCTAATGGAAGGCTATGATCTAGTTATCACCATAACTAATTTATTTTTAATGATCCAAAAATTTTTAGAGGATTTGATTAATTTTGATTTAGTGAAGAGAGTCAAAGAAACCAGCTAATCATGATTCTCCCATTGATTTCACCAAGTTATATTAAGGGAGACCGTTGATAGGTTAGTCTAGGAGCATTTAAATCAGTCACACTGATTTACCTAGATGACATGGGTTAGTTTGAATTGTTAAGTAATCTGATCAAAATATAATTTCATCAAGAAGGTCAGGTAAGTAAGATCGATGGGACAGTCTGTCAAAGCTTGCCTTAGATACCATCAGAAATGACCAGGTAAGCAGGCTGTTAATTAAAAGCCATCGATTTGGATTGCCAGACTTATCTTAGATACCAACTGGTTAATTAGTTTTGATTGGATCATCCTGACAGCTCAGGCTAGACTACGTAGCCAAGAATTAAATCCATCTTGGTTCTCGTTAAATACATGGACTTGACTAACTACAACTATTGTAATTGATGTAGAGAATCCTTGATCTAATCTAAGATAACTATTGATTAGATTTAGCCAATTCTCTAATTAAGTCCATTCTTTAATCTAATCTTAGGTCTAACATAATTAATGGACCTAATTCCACTAATCCATTAACCCAAGTGTTATGATTTATGTCTTTGGATCTTCAATTCACAATCCTAGATCCTAATCAAATAACTTTTAATTCTTAATTAAGTTTTAGGTTGAGGGTTGGGGTTTGGCATTTTGAAAATAATTTTTATATTTATAAAATATTTTTACAACAAGGCTTTACTAACTAATTGCATGTTTGATTCACAATCAATATGTAAATAACATGAATCTACTTTAGATCTCATCTAAATATATTCATGTAATCCAAATTGAAACTATTTTAATTCTAATTTATCATAGATAATCTTAGATCAAATATAACATATTTATGATGATTAAAAAAAATAGATTAAAATACTTTCAATCAACTCATAAATTTTTTTAGATCTAGTCTAAAATTTTATATTTAGAATTTTAGATCAGCACGTACTAGGATAATCTTTTCACTATAAAGGATAAACCTTACAGCAGGACAATCTTATAAGATCAGTCCGTGTAATTTAAAATATATATTTTTAAACTTAAATAATTTTAAATCTAATAAATAATAAATTAATTTAGATTATATCTAATAAATTTATAATTTATATTAGATCTGCATAAACTAGGACAACCTTTACACTATAAGGGATAAACCTTACAGTAGGATAATCTTATAAATTAGTTTGTATGATCTATTTTTTAATTTTAAATTTAAATAAAAAATTATAATTTAGATCTAATCTAAATTATTAATCTAAATATGCATAAAATCATGTCATAAAGAATCTATGCTCTGATACCAATTGTAGGAAACAAATCTAGGGTTTCATAATCAAATTTTAAAATTTTCAAAAACACGCAGCGAAAGAAATAAACTAATCATATTAGTTCATTAATAGTATATGAAAGAGCACTAGATTTAGGATCTTATCATATGATTTAAGCATGCTATTAAATCTGAAATTAAGAGATAAGAAAATATGATGTTAATCACATCAACATCAGAATTATGCTAGATCAAATCTAGATAGGAAAAAGAAGATTGTATCATCCTTACCTTTGCAAGTTAGATTCTTTAACTTGCTAATCTAAGGTTGAGGTCATTACTTCAAGCTGCACACATATCCAGCCTCTACAGGATGTCCACATAAGGCCTCGATCTAAGATTTGAAGTCTAATGATAAGAAATCAGTACAGCATACTAGTACTATGTTGATCCTTCTTCGATGGTTGATCTAAAATCTCTTTCTTTAATCCTTGGATCCTTTAATATTTATAAGAAGAGGAAAGAGATTTGTGAAGGGATTCTCCTCTCAAAAATCTCACAAAAGGAGGAGGAAGAGATAAAAGAAAAACCCTTTCTTCTTCCTTATTTCTCTTACCAAGACACCTTGAATTGTGTCTACACAAAACCCCATGCCCAAAGGTATTTCTCTCCAACTTTTCTGACACTCAAAGAGCTCTCTCTTAGCTTTGGAACATCTAAAAAATTCATGCCCAAAAACCCTTTTTATAGAGAGTTATGGAAGAATCCTTACCCAGGTCAAATACCTAGCCAGGGTTGTCCAAATAAGGGAAGATTTGGGGTGCCCAACATTTGGGCACCCTCTTCTTTTTTCCAGTAGTGGACCACCTGGATTAGGTGCACAAAAGTCCTTCTTTTCCACTGAAAAAACCAGAGAAAAAATAGGAGTTTATGCAGCATAAAAGGATTAGTGTTTTGATTGCGACAAACTCTATCAAATAGAGATTGAATTTAAAACAACTAACCTAATTTGACTTAGTCCACAAGTACCTACCATGTAAGAAAGAAGGGAGACCAATGGGGTGTGTGTGGACTCCTAGGCATGATGGATTTCATGCAAGAAATCCTAAGGAAGTGGGCATGGGGGCGTGGGAGATATATGGCGCAAGGATGGGAAGTCCTAGTCATACTAGGACTTCCAATTTTGACTTGGTCAAACAAGATATTTGAACCCGATTAAAACAAAATCAATGCAATCCAATTAAAGGAGATCTTAGTCCAACTAAGATCCTAATTAAATTACATTAAATTTAATTTAAATTTGATTTAATTTTTAATCAAATTAGAAATTAGGTGCATACGAGTTCTAATTGAATAAGGACTTATTCTCTCTTGCAATTGGCTCATCCAATAAACCAATTAGACTTAATTAAATTAAGATTAAATTAAATATAATTAAATTATATTTAATTATACTTAATCTTAGCCCTCTAGCTAAATCAAATTAAGCCAATTAGCACTCTAATTGCTAATCGATCCTTCTGCAATACTTGCACTAGATCAAACATCAATCATATTAATTGTTTGACCTTATAATGATTCTAAATCATTGATCCAGATCAAGACCTCTTATGTGTATGACCTCATAGGTTAGAACCTAAGCTAGTAGCATAGGAATAAATTTTTGTACCAATCGAAGTGTCCATCTAGCAATGATATCCGATGGTCGGATTGGTCGAATGTGTAAAGCAACACTCTTAGAACCCATGTGGATATAGTTTAAGTATAATTCATCTTCTTGATTTTAATGCTCATAGGATGACTTAGAGTTTAACTGTCAACCCTGATTAGGTCATCCACATTGTAATTTAAAATACTAAATCTATCTCATGGATTATCCTGGCCAAGATTTTGTTAAATTGAAATACAATGATGCATTTTCTCCAAATCCTTGGAGTGGTCAATCCCATCTTGATCATACATTGACTTCATAAGTACTTGATTGTGCTCAAAAATCTTTTATTACTGAATTAAAAATTCAAGTTGTCCAGCACCAAAGCATAGTGAGTTGCTTGCAAGCCACCATGGTGATCTCAGTTTTAAGGGGCACTTATATCCATATCCCATTAGAGCAATTCTTGATAGTAGAATGCTTTAAAGTTAGTCACGTTCAGTGATGATGTATCCTTACATCTCATCTATATGCCATATTAGTATCTCCACACTCCTTGGTTAAAAGGACAACCAACCTATGTGGCATACAGTGACATATATTCAATAAACGTTGTTGTTCCGATTAACAATGTATCATTTGATTATGAATAGTTTAAGAACTAATTGATAAATCCTCTCTTTATCGAAACTAAATAGTCCTAAGAACTTCATCACAACAAAAGTGTTCATTAGAAGATGTTGACTTTATGATGAAACTGCTAGAATTTTATTTTATTCAATAATAAATCATTTATAAAAATAAAATAGTACAACTATCAATAGATTGATGATTAGCTTTGGAACATAATTCCCAACATCCACTGCACGGTCCATCATGCGATCTAGAGGAGGGACTCTTGCGGTCCATCGCAGACTAGGCACAATCTATGTGCATGCCTAGAGCTTCCACATGGTCAATGCATGAGGCATGGATCTCTTAGCAATCCACCATGTTTTCACGTGGTGCACAGGCATGGGATTGTATGATTGGATGGCCAAGAGAGCATGCAAGATTCATCTAATGGCTAGGATGCTAATTTGAGTGCTAATAGGAGACTAGAACATTGTTTTGACATGATTTTAGGATCTTTAAAAGGGTTTGACAGCCTGTGTAGTAGAGGAGCATCATTAAAGAGTCGGGTAGCAGTCGAGAAAGTAGCTAACGCTTCAGGGGAGTGGCTGTGAAGTCTTCTTGTATGAGAAGAGAGCTTTGTGAGGAATTTGTACTTCTTATTAAGAGAGAGATTGATGTATAAGAGTTAAGAGGGTATGATATCTCCTCTTATATTTATTTTTCTCTTTTCAATAGTAAAGCTTGCATGCCTCATGGAGGTAAGCTTTGGGTTGATCCATATATTTGATTATATCTTTTATGTATCTCTCTTCTTTCTTTCTATTATGATATTGACATGATCATCTGAGTTACGATCTTGGATGGAGATTCGAATTTTGTACTCATGAGGGATCGTTCCAACATCTTAGCCATCACTTTTTCTTACCATGTTATCCTCCTCAGGGCCTTGCCAAAACTATGCTACCACCCCTATCCTCCTTTGATTTCCCCATTCATCGAGCCATCTTCGCCGGTCAGGATCTCGATGAGAGATTACCCAATTTCAAAATGGCAAAAGAAACCCCTAATTTTGGGATCTGACCTACCCTTCCTTTTATTCTCTTTATTGGTTGGTAGACCTCCAGCCAAACTTTCTTGGTGCTCTCCTAGACCCACATGATGGAGCTTTGTCATTGGTGAGTTAGCCAATCAATGATCAAAGCTACTTCATCCATGCCCTATTTTCTTTCTTTGTGCATTATCTACTTCATAATTGATGGATCTAAGGAGCAGCCAACCCGTACTTCTTTTTTGATCTAGGCTAATGCCACCTTTAAACTTTGTCGTATTCTTGTTTTAAGAAATGGGAAGAGATGAGGTTCTTATTTTGAAGAAAAAGAAGAGAGGAGTTGTTTATTTTCTCTCTCTTCTTATTCTCTCTCTTTATCTATTCTCTCTCACTCTTTTTTTCTCTCTTCTCTCTAGTTGGATCAAAGGACTTTTAGAGGTGAGATTTGAGGGACTCAATTCTTGTTCATGATCACCCCTAAACCTTGTCATACTGTTAAATGCCCGTCATACTATCTTTGAATTGATTTGGATCCTTGTTCATGATCCACCAATTACTCAAATTCAAACCCCTTTGGATTGTTAGATATCTTATTTGGCTTGTTGTATTGTTTCTCTCTTAAATTATTTTACCATAAATTCTTATTATAATTCTTTCGATATTGATTTGGTGTTGTAGGGGTGTGATCAATAGGATAAGAAGTTGATGAGCTAGAGCATCTACATTTTGATTCCTAAATCAAGGTAAATCCCTAAATTTTTACTCCTTAATTAGTCACATATTATGTAGGACTGAGAATTTTGGGATTAGAAGTAATTCAGATTTTAGAGCTTTGAAAATAGAAATCTAATAATATTTTATTATTTCTTATGATGATGGTTGATTAAAGATGAGTTGGATATATACTAATTGATTAGACATGCTAGTTGTAGACTGGTAAACTCTATTCTAAAGTTTGTCATCAATAAATATAAGAATTCTCAAACATTGATCACCTATTTATATAAAAACTATTTTGTGCATCCATGATTTTGTTCGATATGATTTTTGCTTGATGCATATTATATGCTTATTTGTTAAGTATATATATGACTATGAAGTTATGTATCATACATTATCGATCTTGGTTTGGATGGACTTGGTACTTGTGTGCATCGAATTTTACAAAAAAGTTATACTGAATTACAATTTTCTTAACAAAAATAAATTTGAATTGTATGACTGCATGATTGGCTGTGATGCTCTAGGTTAGCCATATTTTTGATGTTAGGATTTAACGCCTCGAATTCGATCCATAGTAAAAAAGAATCAGTATCAGCACAGTAGTTGGGCTAGCTTGGATACGGATTCGAGCTAGCTTGGACCATAGTCGAGTTGGCCCTCTTTGGTAGATAGAAAGTAGGTATTCGAATGAGACACAATTGAGCCAGCTCGATCTCTGATAGAGTTGGCTTGATGGATGCGAACAAAATAGGATGGAATTTTTTATTTGAACTCAAATTATGATTAATCCAAGAGGTCTACGAGAGTTGCACATAGACCATAGGATCTAGTAGCCATGGAGGGCTGCAGTTATGATCCAAAGGCTAGAAAATATTTTAAGACTCCATCAAAATTTTGTTAAACTCATATTAGATGATAGAGCCCTATTAGAACTCTTGTGAACTGCTAAAAAGAGGATTCTCATCCTATTTAAAAGCCTGAGATGATGTATAGCAAGCTGTGGCATAGTGTGGCATGAGTGACAAGTAGAGGCATGCAAAGAGGCTCAAGCAACCACCGAGATGAGCTTGGTAGAGCGCTGAGTAGGTTTAGCCTGCTAAAGAGAGGCTGAGATGCTTGTAGGTAGTAATAGGTGTATAGCATTTGGCATGGAGGCCATGAGGGTAGAGCACCTTGTAGCCACTGAGGATCTTCTTGAGGATTCTGAGAGAGCTTTTATGAGGATAGCTTCTAGTTGAGAGAAGTTTGTATACGAGTTGAAAGTGGATGTTCTTCTCTTGTACTTATTTTTTTCTTTTATAGTGGAGCTTTGCATGCCCCATGGAGGCGAGCCTTTAGGCTGATCCACGTACTTGATTGTGTTCTTATTTTAGTTTCTTCTTTTTTTTACTGTAATAATCTAGTACTAGATTCTTAATAAGTGATATTAGAGCAAGTTGATATCACAATAATTGGTATCAGAGTCGGGCGATACCAGAGCATAGATTACAACAGTGGTGATAAATATTAAAGAATATAGAGAAGATAAGCACAATCAAGATGGAGATCAATAGATTTGATGGAAAGAATAATTTTTTCTTATGGCAAGCAAGGATAAAGGATGTCCTCTTCCAACATAGGTTGATCGATGCTCTCTTGTACGAGAAGATGCTAGCCACCATGGAGGTGAAGGATTGAAAGCAGATCTAGATACAGATGGTGAGCAGGATCTACTTGTACCTAGTAGATGATGTCATGATCCATATACTTGGTGAGACTTTTCCAACGGCACTATGATCAAAGCTTGAGAAGTTGTACTAGCTATGGATGGACGAAGGTAAGAGCATGCAGGAGTATCTATTCAAGTTCTAGAAGATCCTTATGACTTTCTTAGTGTTGGCAAAAAAGTTGGGGAGAAAACTAGAGCATTGGTCTTGCTATCTTCGCTTCCATCCTCTTTTGAGTCTTTAGTGATTGCTTTTCTTATAAGCAAGAGCACCATCAAGATGGAAGAGGTGATTTTGGTGATTCTCCAGAATGAGGTTCTCAAGAGGGAGAACCCAACTTCGAGCTTAGATGGCGGTAGCTCAACTTTGATGATTTTTGGAGGAGCAGATGACAGTAGATGGAGTGGTAGAGGATCGCGAGGAGGATGATCTAGGTCCAAGATGAGGAATCAAAGTCAGATCAGATGCTATCGGTATGATGAGTTGGAGCATCGGATCAAGAATTATCCATAACTCAAAGATCGAACATATGCTAATATGGCGATGGTCAGTAGTGATACAGAAGATAGTGATGATATTCTTCTGATTACTGATGAGGTATCTACTTCTTTCTCTCAGTGGATTATGGATTCTGCTTGTTTCCATCATGTATATTATAGAGAAGAGTTATTTGACTTCTTGAAGACCAGTGAGGGCACTATGTTCCCGCTAGATGGATTGAGCTATGAGATCAAGGACAGCAGGACGATCAGCATGAAGCTCCATGATGAAATAATAAAAAAGTTGGATGAGATCTAATACATATCCAGCTTTAAGAAGAATCTAATCTCATTAAGCAGACTGAATTTGACTAGCTTCAGATGAAAAGTTGATGGAGAAATTCTGAAGGTCATGCACCGCAGTAGAGTAGTGATAAGAGGAAGAAAGTATGGAAGATACTATCTCATGGTGAGGAGCCCAGTGCGAGGTGAAGCTCCATGTGGAGATGGATCGGGCATGAAATGGGAGACTTGGGAGGATGACATGCGGTGTCGCAAGATGAAGTTTCTATTGCTGTAGGAGGCTATCCCTAGTAGGTCTCAGGTCAGGAGGATCACAATCATTGATGGAGATGAGATCGAGCAGTCTAGATCAACTTTTTTGTTTGCCCATTCATGAACAACAAGTGACTGCTACAGGGCATGAAAGTGAGAAGATCCAGAAGCTCTTAAAGATAGGTGGAGGTCGAATGTTGAGTTGAGATGAAGATTGTTAAGATTTGATAGCTCGAATTTGACTCACAGTAGAAGAGAATCAATATTAGCATATCAATCAGGCTAGCTTAGATATCGATTCGAGCTGGCTCGGGCTAAGATCAAGCCAGCTCGGACCGTAGTCAAGATGGCCCTCTTAGATAAATAGAAAGCAAGTATTCGAGCGAGACACCATTGAGCCAGTTCGACCTCTGATAGAGCCATCTCGATGGAAGTGAATAGAACAGGATGGAATTTTTGTTTGGACTTGGATTGTGATTAATCCAAAAGATCTATGGGAGTTGCACGTGGACCACAGGATCCAACGGTCATGGAGGGCTATGATCATGATCTGAAGGTTGGGAGACATTCCAAGACTCTATCAAAATCCTATTCGACTCATATTAGAAGATAGAGCCCTATTAGAACTCCTGTGAACTACTGAGAAGAGGATTCTCATCCTATTTAAAGGCTTGAGACGCTGTGGAGAAAGGTATGGCATAGTGTAGCACGAGTGGCAAGCAGAGACTGTTGCCCAGAGGTAGCAACCCAAGAGGGGGAGGGTGAATTGGGTTCTTATAAAAGCTTTGGCCAAATTTAACTCTAAGAAATTATGGGCTTTGATTTTAATCTAAGTGGTGAGGATGAGATGTATACAATATGAGCAGCGGAATTAAGATAACAAAATCAAACTATGAAAGTAAAGTAAGAATTATAAGCATGCAAAGTATATAGAGAGATAGAAGAAAAAAGCACAACACAAACACACAAAGATTTATAGTGGTTTGGAGCAACCCGCTCCTACGTCCACTCTCCAAACTTTTCTTGAAAATTTTACTATAATCTACCCTTGATTATAGTGTGTTTGTTTTTTCAGGCTCACAAACAAACCTAGTTGATTTTCACAGGAGCACCAACCAGAACCTAACATCGTTAGTTTTTTGGATTCACTAACAACCCAGTTGATTTTTTGGGATCACCAACCAAAACCTACAATGTTCAATTTCGGGCTTAGACGGGCCTAAACCTGAAGTTTTTTTCCCCCAAAGAAACTTATAAAGAAATCAAAAAATACAAGTAAAATTTTAGAATAATATAAAAAATAGAGTATAATTACTTTTAAATCCTAAAGAATAAGCCGATAATATGCTCGATTAAAGCTTGGCTTTTCTTCAAATTATACTTGAGAGAATGTGGAAGATGTTGGAGAAGATTGCTTTGAAGGCTCACTAAAATCTATGCATAACACTCCTCTCTTTTTTCTTTTCTTTGGATATTTAATGTTTCTCACAAAATCTGAAAGATTTTCTTTCTAAATTCCTTAATCTCTTTTTTCTTTTTTTTCAATTGATTCTCCACCTTTAAATACCTTTAGAGAAGATTGGAGTGAGAGTTCTTAGCCATTGGAAGCTTTGAAATAGCCGTTGGGATCGAAAAATAGCCATTGAAAAACTATCCATTGAAGGTTGTTCACGTAGATCGAGATCTCTCAATTTTTTACGAGATCTCTCATCAGATTTTGAAATGTCTTGATTTTTCATGCGATGTCTCGTCAGAACCATGAGACCTCTCGAGAAATCTGCGACATCTCTTGCTCTTAGAGCATAGAAATGAAGTTTCTGTCTCCTAAGAGCGAGATGTCTCAAGTTCAACTCGAGATCTCTCGAGATTGTGCTAGAATACTGTTTTATTATGTCAGACCACTCGAGAGCTCTCAAAAAGAATTCAAGACATCTCAAAAAATCTTGACTTCATTTTTCTTCAATGTTTGATCTTCCAAACTTGAGTTTCTTGATCCCAAACTCTTTTAAACATAATTGCTTCCTTCAATTTTAATTTATCTTCTTTCAATCATATTTTCTTCATACGAAGCCATCCAAATATGTGTGAATTTACTTTTTTAAGTATTTTGGCATGTCATCTTGAGAGGATTTATTCTTGAGATAAATTCTTCATTTTGGATACTTGAAAAATCCTACATACATTCTTGAAACACATGATTAGATACATAATATACTCAATATTTTGGAATCATCAAAATCAATCTCAAGATCAACAATCTTTCCCTTTTTGATGATGATAAAATCTTAAGCATATGCACAATAAAAGCAAATAATGTATTTCAATGCATTTTGCTAAAAAGTATCATGAAGTATAGATTAAACACATGAATGAGTACTTCATGAATGTTCTTAATTATTCTTTTAGTTCATTGCACATATTTCATATACTCATAAAAAAAATGTTTCAATTCATATCAGTGAGTATTAAGTTTTTATTTCAAGCATCAATATAATTTATTGAGTTTCTTCAAGCATATACTCAACATTCCTCTCTCCCTTTTTGATAGCATCAAAAAGCTCATAAGAAAGAAATAAGAAATAATCATCAAAATTAATTATATAATTGTATCAAAGTAAGAATTTCATTAAGTTCAGAAAATTAATTTATATGAGTCATCAAAATCAACATCAAAGCATTAAATTCATGAAATCAATTTAAATGAATCATCTCCCTTTTGAAAATTTGTCATTTGACTCAAAATATGTTTCAAATATTTATTTTAATTTTAAAAATTAGCTTGAATTTAAATATTATATGCTTTCCCTATTTTTGAATGAATATGATCGTTATCCAGATTTTTAAATATACACTTTTAAGTTTTAAGAGAAATAGAGCTTTTCAAAATATTTGAATATAAAATAAAGCATAATATATACTTTAATATTCTAACTTTTCTTTTCTTAAAAAATTTTGGTCAGTTAGATTTGAAAAAGATATGTATCAAAAATGTATCGAGCAAAGTAAAATAAATAGTATCAAAGCATAAGATAGTCATATTTTCAAATTCATTGCTTTGAGTAAAATATTATTTTAAAATAAATAATTCATAAGAATTTTGCAATGCACATAAAAAAATTTAGGATCAAATTTAAATTTTTAAATAAATTTCAAAATTTATTCCTTGGATTAAGAATATGTTTTCAAATTAGTCAAAAAATTTTTAATCAAATCAAGTTAAAAAATATCTCTCCCCCTATTTTTCATACTTATAGTAAGATTAATTTACTTTTCAACTTTCTTTCCTTCTTTATTTCAAATCAAGTAAATTCAACATGAATTTAACCACTAAATTTAGATTTTTAAAATTTAAAATATATTATTAATTTCAAAGGCCTTTTTTATTAAATGATTACTTCTTCTTTAATATTTTCTCTCCCTTACTTTAACAAATGGAGTCATTTCTTTGAAAATTTTTTTTGATACCAATTAAACTAAGTTTTAGATCAAATCATAATTTTCTTGGTTTAATACCATTTAAAAATTAATTTACAAATTCAGCTTGATACTAATGATTTTAGTTTTGAATTAAATCAAGATGAATTGATTCAAATTAAATAGTTTAAGAATTTAGAATGATAAATCAATTTGAATTGATATCAACAAATTAGTTAAGGCAAATCATAAAGAAATTTTTAATCATTCTTTAAAAAGATCATTTCTTTTTGTTCATAAGAAATATCAAGCAATTAGGTTCAGAAAAGATATATATTTTTTAATTTATTTTAAATGATATCATATCAAATATATAGCTGTGTAAAATCATATTTGAAATAAAGACATTCTTCTCCTTTTATCAAAAGATAAATCAATCAGATACATGGCAATAGTAAGTTATTTGATATCAAATAATTAAAGTTCTCTTTACTAAAGTTCTCTATGAATATTTAAAAGATTCAAGAAGATCATAAAAAATAATCAATTGGGGGTTCTAATAATCATTTAAATAAGATCAAATCAAGAGAAAACTGGATGAAGGCTTTATGTGTTCAATTCAAGAGGAAGTTTTGAAATCTTAGTTAACCTAAGAGACAATTAAATTTATTAAGTACTTGATCTTGTAAAATTGATGTCTTATTTTCAAGTACTTAAGTCATGACTTTTTAGAGAATCTCAATATCTAAGCATATTATAGGAAAATATCAAAAATTAATTTTTCTTGTTGGTTTAGCAATTTAAACATTCATATTCAATAACCATCTTTTAATTTAAATTCAATAATTATAAAATTGATATGGAAAGACTTAAAATATTATGTTGAATTTTAAAATAAACCATTTCATCTATAGCATGATATATAGAGGAGAGCATATTAATTCATTAAAATCAAAGCATTCAAATTATTACAAGCATCAAAATTAATCATACTTATCAAAATCTGAAAGGAGTTATCATATGCATACATATCAACAAATCATTAAAGTTAATACATCAAACTTTCAATTCATAGAGTATGATCATTTTAAGCAATGATAAATCATCAAAATCAATCAAACATGCTTAATAATTATGCTAATTAATAATCAAAATATATTTAGCAAATAAAGATGGCATGGTGTGAGAATAGTTTAGATTTTATCAAATAGCACCATCCATCTATTTTCTTTTCCAAGGCATCCATAAAAATTTTCTTCTTTTAGCTTCATTGGATCCTTGGTATACCTACAAAATTACTTCATAATTTTTGGTACCCAAGCCATCTTGGGTCCATAGGAGTTAGTATTTAAGGTTTCTTTTGGAACCCAAACTTGTCTTATCAAGGTTTGACCAATCCTTTTAAAGTTGCATTCCAAAATTTTGTGGCCAATTTGATTACATTTAATGCACTTAAAAGAATGATCTTAGATGGAAGCTCTTGTAAAAATACCTTTTGTAGTTTGCTATTTTTTTGAAGTATTAAAATCAATTTCTGTTTTATTGAAAACAGCCCCATTGTATTTTATCAAGGATTGAAGATTTTCAAAGCTAATTGTAAACTTTTTAGCTATAGGTTTCAAAACCTCAACTTCTCTTCTTAATTTCTTATTTTCTTCCAAGAGCTCTTTCTTTTTAATTAAAAGATTTTCATTTTCTTTTAGGAAAGATTTTAGAATATCATTTTCCTTTTTAAGCTCAAGAATTTCTTTATCTAAAGAATTGTTAGATTTAATCAAATTTTCTTTTTCTTTAGCTAAAGAATTCTTTTCTTCCATTAAATTAAAATTATTCTTTTTAAGCTCCCTACTTTTCTGCCTTAACTTTTTAAATTCATTCATAAGTTCATTAAAGGCTTTTTGAAGCTCATCAAATATAAATTCAGAAGAATTATCAATATTTACCTCATCATTTTGAGCCGTCAAGCAAGGATTTACTATGCTTTCTTCCTTTTTCTCATTCTTTTCTTCTTTGCTTTGCTCCCCCTTAATTAATGCATTCTTCTTCTTTTGTTTCTTCTTCTTTTTCTTCTTTTCATCCTCATGAGACATAAGGCATAGGTTGGGGTGAGCTTCTTATTCTTCTTGGGAGTTTGATTCTTTTATTTGATTTGCTCCCTCATAAATTCTTTCCAATTTCTTCCATATATGTTTTGCTGAAATATATGAAGAAATTACATTAAATATATTTAACTCTAAGGAGCAATAAAGTATATTCATGGCCTTAGCATTAAGTTGGGCCATTTCTTTATCATGCTCTTTTAACACTTTGGGGATGTGTGAGCCATCGATTATAATCTTTCATAGGTTATAATCATGTGCTTGTATGAAGATGCGCATGCGTGCTTTCCAATAACTATAATGTGAGCCATTAAAAAGTAGAGATCTATCTATAGAATATCCTTCACTAAACAAAGACTCCATTTGGGTTTTCATAATCTTTAGCTCTAGATGGTTAGGTCAATAATAAAAAATAGAGCACCTACTCTAAGACCAATTGTTGCCCAGAGGTAGCAACCCAAGAGAGGGGGTGAATTGGGTTCTTATAAAAGCTTTGGCCAAATTTAACTCTAAGCAATTATGTGCTTTGATTTTAATCTAAGTGGTGAGGATGAGATGTATATAATACGAGCAATGGAATTAAGATAACAAAATCAAACTATGAAAGTAAAGTAAGAATTATAAGCATGCAAAGTATATAGAGAGATAGAAGAGAAAAGCACAACACAAACACAAAGATTTATAGTGGTTCGGAGTAATCCGCTCCTACATCCACTCTTCAAACTTTTCTTGAAAATTTTACTATAATCTATCCTTGATTACAGTGTATTTTTTTTTCAGGCTCACAAACAAACCTAGTTGGTTTTTATAGGAGCACCAACCAAAACCTAACACCGTTAGTTTTCAGGGTTCACCAACAATCCAGTTGGTTTTTTGGGATCACCAACCAAAATCTACAATATCCAATTTCAGACTTGGACGGGCCTAAACTCCAAATTTCTTTTCTCTAAAGATACTTGTAAAGAAATCAAAAAATACAAGTAAAGTTTCAGCACAATATAAAAAATAGAGTATAAGCTCTTTTAAATCTTAAAAAATAAGTTGATAATGTGCTCGATTGAAGCTTAGCTTTTCTTCAAATTATGCTTGAGAGGATGTGGAAGATGTTGGAGAAGATTACTTTGAAGGCTCGCTGAAATCTGTGCACAACACTCCTCTCTTTTTTTTTTCCTTTGGATATTCAATGTTCTTCACAAATCTAAAAGATTCTCTCTCTAAATCTCTTAATCTCTTTCTTCTTTTTTTTTTTAATTGATTCTCTACCTTTAAATATCTTTAGAGAAGGTTGGAGTGAGAGTTCTTAGCTGTTGGAAGCTCTGAAATAGCCATTGGGATCGAAAAATAGCTGTTGAAAAATAATTCGTTGAAGGCTGTCCACGCAGATCAAGACCTCTTAGTTTTTCATGAGACTTCTTGCCAGATTTTGAGATCTCTCAGTTTTTCATGAGATGTCTCGCTAGAACCATGAGACCTCTTGAGAAATCTGCAAGACCTCTCACTTTCAGAGCACAAAAATGAAGTTTTTGTCTTCTGAGAACAAGACATCTCGAGTTCAACTCGAGACCTCTCGAGACTATGCTAGAATATTATTTCATTATGTCAGACCACTCGAGAGCTCTCAAAAAAAATCCAAGATGTCTCAAAAAATCCTGACTTTATTTTTCTTTAATGTTTAACCTTCCAAACTTGAGTTTCTTGGCCTCAAACTTTTTTAAACATAATTGCTTCCTTTAATTTTAATTTCTCTTCTTTTAATCATACTTTCTTCATACCAAGCCATCCAAATATGTGTGAATTTGCTCTTTTAAGTATTTTGGCATGGCATCTTGAGAGGATTTATTCTTGAGATAAATTCTTCATTTTGGATGCTTGAAAAATCCTACACACATTCTTGAAATACATGATTAGATACACAATATACTCAATATTTTGGAATCATCAAAATCAATCTCAGGATCAACAGAGACATGCAGAAAGGATCAAGAAGCCATCGAATGAAGTTTGGTAGAGCATCGAGTACATGCAACCCATGAGAGAGAGGCTGAGGTGCTTGTAGGTAGCAATAGATGCATAGCATCCGGTGTGGAGGCCGTGAGAGCAGAGCATCTTATAGTCCCTAATGGTCTTCTTAGAAATTCTGAGAGAGCTTTTATGAGGATAACTTCTAGTTAAAAGAGATTTGTGTGCAGCAAGTTAAGAGTGGATATTTTCTTCTTATATTTATTTTTCCTCTTTTATAGTGGAGCTTTGTGTGCCCCATGGAGGCAGGCTTTTAGGCTGACCTACATACTTGATTATGTTCTTTTTTTTTCTTTTTTCTTAATATAATAATTTGGTATTAGATCCTCAACAAGTAGTATCAAAGTGAGTTGATATCACTACAGTTGATGCCCTACCATAGGCTGAAAATATGGTTGTGGAGTTCATGGGACTAGCCACCATATTGATGTCCCATCATGGGCTGAAAATATGGTTGTGATAGTTTATGATTAAGCACTTATGGTCCTCTGGACTAGCCATTTTATTAGTACCCTGCCATGGACTAGAAGCGTGGTGTGGTAGTTATAGTCAATCACTTGTGCTCCCTTGGACTAGCTATTGTGTTGATGCCCTGCCACAAGCCAAAATGTGGTTAAGGTAGTCCATGGGACCAGCCACTATATTGATATCCCACCACAGGCCAAAAATATGGTTATGATAGTACAAAGTCAAGCACTTAAATATTATCAAATCCAATATACAATAATTTAAAATAATTATTTATGTGATTTGTTTCATAGAAAGACGTATTTGCTACGAATGTTTTATGATCATAGTATCTTGTGGCATCAAATTTATATGAGTAACAACCATTATTATTTTTTATTTATTATCATTATATTGATGTTGGGGGGTGGGAATTCTTACTGGACTATAATACTCATAACCCTTTATTCCTTTCTTTTTTAATTTCAAGATGCATGCAAGTATTTGACTATGGTTGGGATCATAGTTGAAAGGATTGATTAGATTGAGTATCATCAGTATCAGTCGAATGATTGAGTTTTTTAAATTATACAAGATTTGATATTTATTAATATAAAATATTTATTATGAATTGAGATCAATAGTATTCATAGGATTTTGATGTTATAACAAATTTTAAGGCCTTGCATATTCTTTTGGACCTTACCCAAGGAGTGTGTGGCCATCGCATGGCCGACCCAGATGTTATGTTTAGAGCATTTATAATAGAGTGGTATTAGAGCTTAAGTTGTAATCACATGGGACTGTGATTTAAGTAGTATTTAAGCTAAAGTTATTTGACTAGGGACATGATAAAGGTAGCAGAAATGGATTCATCATTTGGATTTTAAATCATTGGGAATTGTGATAAAATTTGTTTATAAAGATTGGACATAAAATAAATACAAAAGGGTTGGATAGGTTATGCCTTTAATCTTGATAAGTGAGATAGACCTAAGATGTGTGCAAGAAATTTTGACTATAGAATATAGTGCCAAATGTGTCATGCAACTTATTCTATTGTTATTTTGGTGATTTAGGATCCTCAACTTGGTATGGTTGCAAACCATGATAGCCTTATTGTTTTATTATTAATTGTTTAGCTGTAAATATTAGGATTATCAGCAAGAAGTTGTTTAGAGTGTGGCCTAAGAAAGAATTTCATAGTATTAGAGTGGAATATTCTTCAAGGGTTGAATCTAGATTTGGACCAAGTGTTGAACTGGCATGTAGAGAAAAATATATTTGGGATACTACAAGTAGGTGTATTTTACTATTGATGGATTAAATATAAGATATGCATACTGATATAATCTCTGATGACTTAAATTACCATCTTTGGATTAGATTACTTGATTTTTCTTATATTTGTTAGAGATTGTTCAGCATCTTAAATCTCAAGTCAAATATATATTTTTAAGCTAACCTTAGGTATCTTGCTACTATTGCTCAATGAAATAAAGAAATTGGTTTTGAAGACTTATTTGAGTTTTAACATACAAGGGACAAGACTTCAAGTGGATCTATTGATTGATGCTAAAGATCATGGTGAAGGAAGCTTTATGAGAAATAGTCGAGTTGATTTTGCTCATAGGGATGTTATTTGAGATCTTCTAATTTGTTAGAGTTTGGAGTTAAAGCTTTGGAAAGAAAAGTTAGTTTGAAATTGTCTAATTAATAGTTAGGTAAATCTAGGGTTAATTTACTTCAAATTAATTTTAGATTTATAGGGTTCTAGATGAATGGTGAAGCATATGCAAGGGCTTCAAATGTGGAAAGTGGCTCAAGTTTGATCTTGATGTGGTATGCTTGATACATAGTAAGGATAAAAAGACTACTCCAATTCTATTTGGAAATTTGAAAATTTTAGTAACTTTTTGATTTTAATGCAAAGAACTACTTTGGTTGGAGATTATTTGAAAACCCATAGAATTTTTAGTAAATTTAGATCAAGAGTGCATAGCGGAAGTGTGGTGGTTTGAGTTATTTTAAAACTAGTTAAGAACATAAGTTCTAACTCAATAATTGTTATGATGGAAGGCTTGATTTGATTCTCAATAAAAAGATCTTCATTGATAAATGAAAGGACAAGATTGTTGATTCTTGGGCTTATCTAGATATTGCAGTACCATCTTCAATGATTGATTTTTTTTTGCTGCAGGTAATGATAAGAAGAATTTTGAATATCTTAAGTTTAGGATTTATGGATTAATAATCTTTGGTTGAGTTTGGATGTGGAATATTTTGGTATAAATATCCTTTTCTTAGCTTTGACATTTTTACTCCTTTTTTTTTAAGGGACTTGATGTTTTTCTAAGATAAGAGTGTTATATCATATAGGAAGTTAAAAGGATAAAGAAGGAAGAAGATCATGGTGAGCATCTAATGCTTAAGCCTTCTATGTTTTTGTTAAGAATAGATTGGACCGATTATATTTTTCCTTGTAAATTAACTAAGAGCAATTAATTTCATGGGCAAAGAATTATGGTATTTGATCTAAGTTTTGGATGTTAATGTTCTTTTGAAAGAGATTGAAATAATTTGATATGTATTATGGATGGAAGGGATTGAGTTATTTGATGCCATATAATTTTTATGCCAAGATCTTGTAGAGCAAGCACTTTGAGATGTAGACTACTTGAGAGGTCGAGGATGACATGAGGGATGTGTACTTTTAAAGTTTGAGGCTTAAGCAAGTTAATTTTGAGGATAAAATTATTTTAAAAAGGGAAGAATGTGAGATCACTTAGCTTAACAGCTGGTCTAACTCTAAAATAACGGCTCGAATACAAAATGTGAAGAAAAAAGGGAACATAGTCCCCCTTGTTTCAGTACTTTGAATATTAGAACTTTAAAAATAAGAATTTACCAATATTTTATTATTTCTTATAATGATGGTTGATTGAAGATAAGTTAGATATATGCTGATTGATTGGATATGCTAGTTGTGGATCTATAATTATCATCAATATAGGTAAGAATTCTTAAACATTGATCATCTATTTATATAAAAATTATTTTTGCGCATCAGTGATTTTGTTTGATGTGGTTTTTGATAGATGCATGCTATATATATATTTATTTGTGAACTATATATATGGCTATGCATGAAGTTATATATCATATATTATTAATCCTAGTTTGGATGGACTTGGTACTTGTGTACATTGAATTTTGCAAATTATGATATTGAACTATAATTTTATTCACAAGTATAAATTTGAATTGTATGACTAAATGATGGATTAGGATGCTTTAGGCTAGCCATGTTGTTGATGTCCTACCATTGGTTGGAATGTGGTTATGGTAGTCCACGAGACTAGCCACTATATGATGCCCCATTATGGGCTGAAAATATGGTTGTGGTAGCTAGGGTTGAGTACTTATAGTTCTCTAGACTAGCCACTTTTTTAGTGCCCCATCATGGACTAGAAACGTGGCATTGTAGTTAGAATTAACTACTTATGATCCTTTGGACTAGCTATTGTGTTGATATCTTACTATAGACTGAAAATATAGTTATGGTAGTCCATGAGAGTGGCCACTATATTCATGCCCCGTCACAAGTCAAAAATATAGTTGTGATAGTCTAGAGCTAAGCATCTAAAAATTATCGGATCTAATATACAATAATTTAAGATAATTATTTCTATAATTTGTCTCATAGAAAGATGTATTTGCTATAAACATTTTATGATCATGGTATCATATGGCATGGAATTTATATGAGTAACAACCATTGTTATTCTTTATTTATTATTATACTGGTGTTGGTGTGTGAAAATTGTTACTGGACTATAAAGCTGATAATCCTCCTTTCTTTTCCTTTTTAGTTATAGGATGCATGCATGCATTTGGCTATGGTTGGATAGACCATCATCAATACTAGTTAGATAATCAAGTTTTATAAATTGTATAAGGTTTGGTATTTATTAATGTAGAATATTCATTCACTACAAGAAAATAGTGATTTTGCGATCAAATTTTTTGTTTAAAATTTATGATCAATTTTACTATCGATTTTGCAACCAAAATTTTTTTGCAATCGATTTTATGATCAATTATGAAAAAAAATTAAGATTGAGACCGAAAAATATTGTTTGCAAAATCGATCGCAAAATTTTAATTTTGTGATCAATTTTGCAACCAAAAATTTGAATATAAAAATAAATTTATAAAATACTAATTTTGTAAAATTTTGCAATCACTTTTGCAACTGATTTTTTAGTCTAAAAATTTTGCAAATGATTTTTCAATCATAAAATTAAATAATTAATTTTTTTAATTAAAAATAATTTAAAATTTTAGTGATCAATTTTTTAATCATAAAATTAATTTTTTTATCAATTTTTGGGTCATAAAATTTACAACCAAAAAATTAATTATAAAATACTTTAATTAACTTTTTTAAATTTAAAATAATTAAAAAATTTAGCAATCAATTTTTTGATCATAAATTAATTTTCTTGATCCATTTTTGGGTCACCAAATTTATGACTAAAAAATCAAACACAAAATGCCTTAATTAATTTTTTTAATTTAAAATAATTTAAAAATTTAATGATCAATTTTTTGATCATAAAATTAAATTTTTTTAATTAATATTTTATAACAAAATTTATGATAGAAAAATTGATTACAAAATGTCGTAATTAATTTTTTAATTTAAAATAATTTAAAGATTTAGTGACCAATTTTTTAATCATAAAATTATTTTTTTTTGATTTATTTTTTTATCAAAAAATTTATGATTAAAAAATTAATTATGAAATACCTTAATTATTTTTTTAAATTTAAAATAATTTAAAAATTTAGCAACCAATTTTTTGATCATAAAATTAATTTTTTCCAACTAATTTTTTGATCATAAAATTTATGATCAAAAAATCAATCACAAAATGCCTTAATTAATTTTTTAAATTTAAAATAATTTAAAAATTTAGTGATTAATTTTTTGGTTGCAAAATTAACTTTTTTAATTAATTTTTCAATCATAAAATTTATGACTAAAAATTTGATTATAAAATACCTTAATTAATTTATTTAATTTAAAATAATTTAATAATTTAGTGATTGATTTTTTATTTATAAAATTATTTTTTTAATCAATTTTTTGATCATAAAATTTTGGACCAAAAGATTGGTCACAAAATGCCTTTTTTAATTTTTTAATTTAAAATAATTTAAAAATTTAGTGATTGATTTTTTGGTCATAAAATTAATTTTTTATTAATTTTTGGTCATAAATTATGTGATAAAAAAATCGATCGCAAAATGCCTTTATTAATTTATTTAATTTAAAATAATTTAAAAATTTAGTGATCAAATTTTTAGTTATAAAACTATTTTTTTATCAATTTTTTGATTGCAAATATATTTTGCAATCGAATATATATTTTTTTGAATATGGTATAATTTTGAAGTTTAAAGCCCATCTTCGCCATTTGTTATCTAAATAATTATCATTGGAGTATCATTATAGAAGACCACCTCGATTCGATAGCTCTAGCTATGTTGGTCAATAAAGTTTAATTTTGATTACCATAAATGATCGTATGATGATCTGATAGATAGAGACCACCGATGAATTTAAAAACTTGTAACGATAATCTTAATGATATTTATAGCACATTATCAAAATTTTATTTTAATTAAATATTATTATCATGATCAATTTAATATAGAATAATTTGAACCGTTAAATGATAAACGAGTGATCAAAAGGCCAAACGATATCCACTTATAAGATAATTTTTTAGATAAATGATCTTTGCTACTATTTTAATCATTTATATTATTTTAATAAATAATGATCAATTTTATAATTAATTTTTTAATTAAAAAATTTTAAAAATAATTAGCAACCAATTTTATGATTGATTTTATTAATAAAAAAATATTTTAACATAATTAATGATGATTTTACGATCAATATATTAATTTAAAAAATTTAAATAATTAGTAATTGAATTTATCAATGATTTTTTTAATAAAAAATATTTTAAAAAATTTTAGTGACTGATTTGGTAATTAATTTTTAAGAATAAAATATAATAAAATTTAATTTTTTTTAATTTTTAGGTTATTAAGCCGATCGTAAAATATTTTGTTGCCCAGTAAGACAATCCAAGAGGGAGGTGAACTGAATTTTTTAAAATTTAAATAAGTTATGTATTGTTTTGAAGGCTAATGATATGTTGAGGTGTGCTGAAATGTAATGTATGTATGCAGAAATATAAATGCAATGAAAAGAGGGAACCAAGACAATCATGAATACAAAAGGATTTATAGTAGTTTGGTGCTTCTTGCACTTACATCCACTTTTCAAGATCTACTTGAAAATTTTACTATACTCTATCCAAGATTATAGCCAGATAGTTTTTCAAGGCTCACTATCCAAAACTTAATTGATTTTATACCATGCTCACCAACCACACCAAATCCTAAGCCAATCCTTGACTTACAATCCAATTTTTAGGCTTGGGTAGGCCTTTCCTTTAGCTTCAAAATCCTATTGAAGCTAAGTTACAATAAGAGTAAGGATTACACAACAAAAATAAAAACAAAGCTCCTTTAATGAGCAAGTAAATTGATGAAGCTTGTAGAATCTTCTTTGAAGAAAGCTTTTGAACTGATTGAGCTTGTTTTCTTGTTGAAAAGAATCTCTTGATTTGATGTTTTTTAGAGTTGGGAGTTGAATGCTCTCTATTCAAGATTTTTGGACTCTTTCTCTAAACTTTTTTTATTCCTTTCAATGATTAAATCATCATATCACTTCCTTCAGGTGTTTTGTAACTTATTCTCTATGTTTGGTAGGCTAGAGAAGGATTTTTGATCATTAGGAGATTGAAAATAGTCGTTTGGAACAAATCTGCATAGTTTTGAACATTCTATAGAAACTAGCCGTTGGAGCTTGAGTCAACTCGTTACTCTGCTCGAGCTCGAGTTGAGGCTCAAGTTGATTGGTCTCTCTGCTCGAGTCCATTTTGCACTTCATCCCAAAAATTAAGTTCTCTATATTTTCCTAAGACATCGACTCCAGGACCTCGAGCTGAGGCTCGAGTTGAAGCTTGAGTTGACTCATTACTCTACTCGAGGCCTTACTAAACTGCATTCCAAAAATTTCATTCTCTGTATTTTCCTGCGACCTCGACTCAAGAAACTCGAGTTGACTCAGTCCTCTGCTCGAGACCGTACCAACTGAAACTCTCACATGCCAGTCTTCTCATGCCATTTCAGCTCGAGTCGAATAAGGGGTCGACTCAAGGCCTGTTTATGCTGAAAATTTTTGCTTTGACTAATTAATTTTTTCTTCAATTTTGGTTTTGAGATATCTCTTTTGGGCTTTGTTTTAAGGATGATTTGTGCCTTAAAATCTTTCAATGTTTCCTCAATGATCCTTAAATGCACTTTATAGAGATTTTTCATTTGATACTCTATAATTCATCCTGAAACATGATCTCAACCAATTCATTAGTCCAAACAATATACTCAAATATTTTATTCATCATCAAAATCAATCATTAGGATTAACGATCTCTCCCTTTTTGATGATAACAAAATCTTGAGTATATGAGTGAGAGATATATATAACATTAATGTATTAAAGATATTTTCAATAAACTAAAAATTTAACCCTTTCCATAGTTTTATATTTAGCTCCTCAATTCATGCTCACATTTTTAATATATCTTATCAATTCAAAGTTAATATTTTTGTTTGTCCTTATTTGAATGGTAAGTTGTTAGCATATGTCCATATGTGTGCCAAGTATCAATATTAAACAATCAATGTTTTACATGAGTCAAAGCATACATTTGATGCATAAAATATATATCATGGCACAAACTCCAAACTCATAATGCACATCATATATGCTGAAAGTTTTAACATATTCAAAGTAGATGAATCACATGGTAATTTGAATATAAGTTCATATGCATATTAAGCCAAGATGCACATTATATATCAAGATAAGTAAATATATGCTCATATACGTATTACTCCCCCTTTTTATCATCATCCCAAAAGGTAGCCATTGCATGAGAACATATCAAGAATTTTATTCAGTGAAAGAGTAAGTAGTCATATAAATATGTTTTTCATTGCATTCATAAAATGAGTGTTCTCAACACACAAAGATACAATGAAACACCAAGTTCAAGACAAGACTAAGTTAAACCATTACATATATACGAGTGTCCAAGAAGCATCTAACATAGAGTGACATACAAACATATACTCCTCAAGAAGTACCTAACATAGGTCTAAGGACAACAAATATCGAGTCATCTGAAGGAACCAGATCTAGGGTTTCATAAGTAGATCTTGAAACTTTTTCAAGATTTTGCAGTAGAAGACTTAAATAAATCTAAAATTTATTTAAATAACCATATAAATACCTAGATCTCAAATCTATTTCATGATTAAGGCATGATATTAAATCAAAAATTAAAATTAAATAAAAAAAAATTGATCAAATCAATCTAGATCTATACTACATCAAATATGGGTATGAAGTTTATAGATCAGATCTATTATCTGAGCAAGTTTAGAACTTGCTGATCTGGGCTTGAGGATGAAGTCACGAGCTGCACATGCATCCGACCTCTAAGAGTCATCCATAGGAGCCTACGATCTCTGATCTGAAGTTTGATCTAGAAAATCAGTACAGCATGCTAGTACTATGTAGATCCTTCTTCGACGGTCGATCCGATGCTCCCTAGAAGAAGACCCTCTTCTTCTTCTCTTTTCTCTCACCTAGATACCTAGTCTGGTGCCTATGGAACCCCCACATCCAAGGATCCTCTTCCTCTAATTTTTTGCATACCCCAAACCTCTCCCAAAGCTCTATATTCCATAAAAAAATTAGAAAAAAATTCATCCAATAAATAGAAAAAAGAAGAGTCCAAGTTAGGTCAAATTTCTAGACTAGGAATATCCAAACATGGAAAGTTGTTGGGGCGCCCAACTCTTGGGTGTCTCCTCCATAATTTTTGGCATGGACCAGTAAGGGAGGGCACACAAAAAAAAGATTATTTTCATAGAATAAGAGAAGAATTAATTAAAAGAGGGGGCAACACTCAAGGAAAGATGTTTTGGTCAACAAGGATTCAATCTCATAGAATCCTAAGCAAAATCAATTCCTCCTTTGACTTGGTCTTCCACCTAACTTTCAAATATGACTTGGAGGGAGAGAGGGGGCATGAAAATTAGGAAAAAAGAGATTTTCCATGAAAAATTTCTAAAAAATAGGTATGGGGGGCATTGGGACCAAGGTGGCGCAAGGAGATAGGAAGTCCTAGTCACACCAGGACTCTTATTTTGACTTGATCAAACAAGATCTTTTAACCAAATAAAATTAAGATTAAAATAATCTAATTAAATAAGATCCTAACTCATTTAAAAACTTAATTAAATTAGATTAAATCAAATTTAATTTTAATTTATTTTTTAATTAAATTAAAAAATTAGGTTAATCCGAGTCTAGTTAGACTAATACTAGTTCTTCCTTGCACTTGGCTTATCCAATAAATTAATTAAACTTGATCCAATCAAATTTAAACCAAATCTAATTAAATTATATTTAATTAAACTTAATCTCAGCCTATTGGTTTAATCAAATTAAGCCAATTAGTAATTCAATTGCTAATCGATCCTCCTGCAATACTTATACTAGGTTAAACATCAATCATATTGATTGTTTAATCCTAGAACGATTCTTAATCATTGATCAACCATCCGATCAGATCATAAGCTTTAATGTGTGTGACCTCATAGATCCGAACCTAAGTCGATAGCATAGAAATAAATTTCTATACTAATCGAAGTGACCATCTAGTAATGATATCTGATGATGGGATAGGTCGAAGGTGTAGAACACCATCCTTAGAATCTATAAGGATATAGTTTTCATATAATTCATCTTCTTGACCACAATGCTCGTAGGATACTATAGAAACCAGATCTAGGATTTCACAGGTAGATCTTGAAACTTTTTCAAGATCTTACAGCAAAAGACTTAAATAAATCTAAAATTTATTTAAATAACCATATAAATATCTAGATCTCAGATCTATTACATGATTAAGATATGATATTAAATCAAAAATTAAAATTAAATAAGAAAAAAAAAAGATTGATCAAATCAACCTAGATCTACACTATATCAAATGTAGGCATGAAGTTTATAAATTAGATCTATTACCTGAGCAAGTTTAGATGTTCTAAATTTTTGATCCAGGCTTGAGGATGAAGTCATGAGCCACACACATGTTTGACCTCTAGGAGTCGTCCACACAAGCCTACGATCTCTGATCTGAAGTTCGATGCAAAAAATCAGCACAGCATGCTAGTACTGTGCTGATCCTTCTTCGATGGTCGATCCGATGCTCCTTTCTTCAAAATTTGGACTCTCCAAAATTTGAGAAGGAAGATGAGAGTTTGCTGATCTAATATTCTCTCAAAAAAGCTCAAAAAAAAAAGGAGAGATTAAAAATAAAATAGCCCTAGAAGAAGACCCTCTTCTTCTTCTCTTTTCTCTCACCTAGACTCCTAGTTTGGTGCCTATGGAACCCCCACGCCCAAGGATCCTGCTCCACTGATTTTTGCACACCCCAAACCTCTCCTAAAGATCTATATTTCATAAAAAAATTAAAATAAAATTCATCCAATAAATAGATAAAAAGAAGAGTCCAAGTTAGATTAAATTTCTAGACTAGGAATATTCAAATATGGGAAGTTGTTGGGGTGCCCAACTCTTGGACGCCTCCTTCATAATTTTTGGCATGGACCAGCAAGGGAGGGCACACAAAAAAGAAGATTATTTTCATAAAATAAGAGAAGAATTAATTAAAAGAGAGGGCGGTACTTAAGGAAAGATGTTTTGGTCAATAAGGATTCTATCTCATAGAATTTTGAGCAAAACCAATTCCTCCTTTGACTTGGTCTTCCACCTAACTTTCAAATATAACTTGAAGGGAGAGAGGGGATGTGAAAATCAATAAGAAAGAGATTTTCAATGAAAAATATCTAAAAAATAGGTATGGAGGGCGTTGGGACCAAGGTGGCGCAAGGAGATAGGGAGTCCTAGTCACACTAGAACTCCTATTTTGACTTAGTTAAATAAGATCTTTTAACCAAATAAAATCAAGATTAAACCAATCCAATTAAATAAGGTGCTAACCCATTTAAGGACTTAATTAAATTATATTAAATTAAATTTAAATTTAATTTATTTTCTAATCAAATTAAAAAATTGGGTTAATCCGAGTCCTAGTTAGACTAGGACTAGTTCTTCCTTGCACTTGGCTTATCCAATAAACCAATTGGACTTGATCCAATCAAGCCCAAATAAAATTTAATTAAATTATATTTAATTATACTTAATCTCAGCCTAATGGTTTAATCAAATTAATCCAATTAGCAATCCAATTGCTAATCGATCCTCCAACAATACTTGCACTAGGTTAAACACCAATCATATTGATTGTTTAATCCTAGAACAATTCTTAATTATTGATCAACCATCCAATCAGATTGTAAGCTCTAATGTGTGTAATCTCATAGGTCCAAACCTAAGCTGGTAGCATAGAAATAAATTTTTATACCAATCGAAGTGACCATCTAGCAATGATATCCGACGATCGGATAGGTCGAAGGTGTAGAACACCATCCTTAGAACCCATGTGGATATAGTTTTCAGATAATTCATCCCCTTGACCACAATGCTCGTAGGACACATCAGAGTTTAACTGTCAACTCTGATCAGGTTGTCCATACTGTATTTCAAAATACCAAATCCATCTAATGGATTATCCTAGCCAAGATTTTGCTATATTGAAATATAGTGATACATTCTTCTCCAACTCTTGGAGTGGTCAATTCCATCTTGATCACACTCCGACTTTGCAAGTACTTGACTATGCCCAGAAGCCTTCCATTGCTGAATTACAAATTTAGTTAGTCTCATACTAAAGCATAGTGAGTTGCTTGCAAGTCACTGAGGTGATCTCAGGTCTAAGAGATACTTATACTTATATCCCATCAGAGATATTTTCGATAGCAGAATGCTTTGGAGTTGGTCATGTTCAATGATGATGTACCCATATATCTCATCTGTATACCATACTCGTGTCTGCACACTCCTTGGTTAAGAAGACAACCAACCTATATGGCATATAGCGACCTATGCTCAATAGATGTTGTTGTCCTAATTAACAGCCTATCATTTGGTCGTGAATCCATTTAAAGACTAATTGATAAATTCTCTCTTTATTGAAATTAAATAGTCTTAAGGACTTCATCACAATAATAAAGTTCATTAGAAGATATAAACTTATGATGAAAAAAATATCAAAATATTTTTATTAATTAATAAATTAATTATAATTATAAAATAGCTCAACCATCAACAGACTGATGATTGATTTTGAAACACAATTTTCAACAACTTCCACTTGTCCTAAAGCCACTCGGCATCATATCTAATACCCATCTTCGACTTATGGTTGTCGAACTCCTTGATTGCTAGGGCTTTAGTGAAGGAGTCGGCTAGATTTTCCTTTCTATCGATCTTCTGAAGATCGATGATCCACGATCTCACGGACCAAATAGAAGCAGCACAGAATGTACTTTGTTCGTTGGTGTGCCTTCGATTTCTTTGCTTGAGCTATGGTGCCAATGTTGTCATAGTAGAGTAGGACTAGACCATCAATGGAGGATTCTACTTCAAGCTCGGTGATGAACTTTGTCAGCCACACAGCTTTCTTTGCTGCAATTGATGCTGCCATGTACTCTGCTTCGTAAATAGAGTCAGCCATTGTATACTGCTTGAAATTTTTTCAGTAGATGGCTCCATCATTTAGAGTAAAGATATATCCCGACATACTTTTACTGTTATCATGATCTGATTAAAAGCTACAGTCTGTAAACCCCACAAGCTTCAGATCTAACTCACCATAAATCAACCATTGGTCCTTAGTATTTCTCAAATACTTAAGGATGGTTTTAACCACCTTTCAGTGATTTTCTCCAGGGTCAAACTGGTATCTACTCACTACTCCTAGTGAGTATGTCATGTCTGATCTCGTACATATCATTGTATACATAATAGACCCTACTGCCAAAGCATATAAAATTCTACTCATACGTTTTCTCTCTTTAGAAGTTGTCGGATAATCCTTCTTGGAGAGAGAAATTCCTTGGCCTATCGGAAGATAGCCCTTTTTGAAATTCTCCATGCTGAACCTCTTCAGCATAGTTCCTATGTACGTGGATTGGGACATATCAAGCATCCTTTTAGATCTATCCCTATAGATCTTCATCCCTAGGATGTAGGATGCTTAACCCAAGTCTTTCATGGAGAACTATGATGACAACCAAACTTTTATTCCTTGTAGTGCGGGGTTGTCATTTCCGATTAAGAGAATATTCCATGTATAAATTAAGAAATACCACTGCTAGACCATTTGTCCATTTGTAAATGCAGGATTCTTCTCCATTCTTAACAAAGCCATAGGTTTTGATCACTTTATCAAAATGCATGTTCCAACTCTGAGATACCTACTTCAATATATAAATGATTCGCTAAAGCTTGCACACCTTAGACTCATCTATGGATGTGAACCCTTCAGGTTGTATCATATACACCTCTTCGATCAACTCTCCATTTAGGAAAGATGTCTTCACATCCATCTGCCAGATCTCATAGTCCAGATGGACAGCAATGACAAGCATGATCCGAATAGACTTGAGCATTGCCATAGGGGAGAACATCTCGTTATAGTCAATAGCATAACATTAACGATACCTCTTGGCAACCAAACGGGCTTTATAGGTCTCCACCTTTTCATCTGCACCCCTCTTCCTTTCAAAGATCCATTTACATCCAATGGGTTTAACCCCTTCAGGTGGATCAACTAATGTCCATACATCATTGACCTTCATGGAATCCATTTTGGATCTCATAGCTTCTAGCCATTTCTCAGAGTCGAATCTCTGCATCGTATCCATATAAGTGATCGAATTCTCATTGTTCTCATCGAGTTCGATGGGATCACCATTCTGGATAAAGAATCCATAGTATCTGATTGGATGGTGGGGTACTCTATCGGATCGTCTTAATGGTGCGGGTTCACTAGGCTTCGGATTTGATCTGATGAAATTCGACTTAGGTTCAACATTCTGTATCGGACTTTCTATCTGTTGAACTTCATCAAATTCAACTTTAAAGACAATAATTCCTTCATCAAAGAACTTTTTTTTCAAAAAGATTGTCCTAAGACTGACGAACATCTTTTGTTCATCAGCATAGTAGAAATAGTATTCTTTGGTCTCTTTTGGGTACCCTATGAATGTACACTTATCAAACCTAGATCCAAGTTAGTCTGTAACTAACTGTTTGACATAAGTCGAGCACCCCTAAATCCTAAGATGTGAAAGTACTGGCTTACGTCCTGTCCATATCTCATATGGGGTTTTAACTACAGACTTTCTTGAAATCCTATGTAATAGATAACAAGCCGATTTGAGTGCATATCTCCAGAAGGATATCGACAAGCTAGCAAATTCCATCATGGATCGGACCATGTCTAACAGGGTCCGATTTCTTCTTTCAGATACAGCATTATGCTATGGTATTCTAGGAGGAGTCCATTAGAAGAGAATTTCATTCTCTCCCAGATATATGAGAAACTCACCAGAACGGTATTCTCCTCCTCGATCAGATCGAAGAGTTTTAATACTCTTTTCAGTTTATTTTTCTACTTCACTTCAGAATCATTTAAACATTTCAAAAGGATCTAACTTATGTTTCATCAGATAGACATATCCACATCTAGATAGATCATCTGTGAAAGTGATGAGGTAGACATATCCACCTCTAGCACTTGTGCTCATTGGTTCACATACATCAGTATGTACTAGATTTAAGAGCTCATTGGCTCTCTCACCTTTTTTAGTAAAAGATGACTTAGTCATTTTACCAAGAAGACAGAACTCACAGGTTGGAAATGATTCACAATCATTAACTTCGAGGATTCCCTTCTGAGTCAACCTGTTTATCCTATTCTTATTTATATGACCTAGCCTATAGTGCCATAAGTAGATATCTGATACACTATCTAATCTAGGGTGCTTGCCAGTAGAATAGACTACATTAACAGATTGTGATAACATATATACACCATTATTCAATTATCCATAGAAAGCAGTAACACCATTCATAATGATATTATAAACTCATTTTTTTATTAAAATTTCATAATTGTTCATGGGAAAAAGGCCTACATAAATGATATTTAAAAAAAATTAGGACAAAAGTGACAATCACTAAGAACAATGGTATGAAATTCAAATATAAGTTTCAAAATTCTTAAAGCTAGAACTAAAACTGGTCCTCCATCTCCAACGTTCAGGAATCTCTCATCTTGCTCGAATTTTCTACTGACCTGCAACCCCTGCAATGAATTACAAATATGATAAGGGCTACCAGTATCCAATACCCAGTCAGTAATATCATAAATAGAAAAATTACAAAGAGTTATCATATAAATATCTTGTCCAGCAATCGTTTGTTTCTTTCTCTGCCTGTTCGGATCCAGGAAGGCAATGTACTGAGGATAGTTTCTCTTCTAGTGCCCTTGCTTCTTGCAAAAGAAGCATTCGGCTTGACTCTTATCGGGCTTGGTCTTTGGGGTCTAAGCCTGCTCAGGTGTCCTAGCATGAACGTGCACCTTCTTGGCTTTCTTTTTCTTGTTCTTCTTTCCTTTTCCAAAAGATCGAGAACGAGAAGATGAACCTTCCACTAAGTTCACCGACTCCTTATGGAGTTGGTGATCCTTCTCAAAGTTCTAAAGTAACCCTAGTAACCCATAGTAGTCCACTTCAGGCTTTGACATTCTATAATGTGTAAGAAATGGGAGATAAGACTTGGGCAGCGAGTTCAGTATTGCATCTTTTCCAAGTTGTTTGTATAAGAAAAAGCTGAGCTTGCTCAAGCGCTCTATCAGCTTGATCATGTACAATACATGATCAGTGATAGAGGCACCATCCCGCATTCTGGCATTGAAGATGGCACAACTAGTCTTATACCTCTCAACATCATCAGGTGTGCCAAAAGAATCCTCCAATACTTGGAGAATTTCGTTTGGTTGAGCTATCTCAAACTTGCGACTGAACTCGTCGCTCATCGCATCCAGCATAATGCAGCGCATCGTGGTTTGATCATTGAGCCACTTTTGATAAGTGTCTCTGACTGTTCCATGTGCATTAGTAGCTGGCTCCTCAAGTGTAGGATCCGTTAGCACATATAGGATTCGTTCATGCTTCAGGACAATCTTCAACTTTTGGTATCAGCTATTGAAGTTGGATTCTCCCAACTTATCATTGTCTAACAATGATCGAAGCGACAAAGAAGTGGCCATGTCTGCACAAAGAAAAATCTAATTAGTAATTAATTCATTTAATCTAACGATCTGGACTTTAATCAAAAGATTTCTTCCATTATTTTATTCGAATTGGTAGCCTCTACGTCCAATTCGAGGAATTATCCTAATTTCTTAGTGGGTACTAGAATCTACATAGACTGTACACAAGCCCAACTTTGGTTGGCCCACTCATGTACATCTAAGGATAGATTCATAACCAATTATTTTTTCAAATAATTTCCAATAATTAAATTTTATCATAGGCCCTGATCAGTTGGCTTTGGCCTTCTCAGAAAAGGGTCCAGTTAGGTCCAACTATTAACATGACCATACTTGGCCCATCCAACCAATGAATGATCAAACCCAACTTTGGTTGGCCCACCTGACCATCATTTAGAAAGATGTATCCAAAAGATCATATAATGAATGATAATTCCATCAACCGATAAGCACCAGACCTTTGGGCCTCCAATGATTATCCAACTGATGGACCCATTATCATCCACTTTAACAGGAGGCTATGATCCAATTATCATATAACTATTTTATTTTAGGGATCTAATAATTTTAGAAGATTTATTTATAAAAATGAGTAGGTCAGATTAACTAGCTTGTCATGATCCTCTCACTAACTTCACCAAGTCAGCTTAAGGAAGATCATTAATAGGCTGATCTAGGAGCACCTAAATCATCTAGGAGCACCTAATCAATCAAACTGATTTACCTAGCTGACATGGGATAGCTCCAATAGTCAAGCGATCCGATCAAAACATAATCTCACCAAGAGGCCAGGTAAGTTTGATCAGTGGAAGGGTCTACCAGGCTTGCCTTAGATGCCATCAGAAATGGTTAGGTAAGTAGGCTTCCAGTTAAAAACCACCGATTTAGTTTACCTTAGATACTAACTGGTTTAATTAGTTTCAATTGAATCAACCTAATAGTTCATGCTAGACCACGTAGCCAAGAATCAAGTCCATCTTGGGTCTTGTTAAAGATATGGACTTGACCAACTATAACTATTGTAATTGATCTAGAGAATCCTTAACCTAATCTAAGATAATAATTGATTAGATTTAATCAATTCTCTAATTAAGTTTATTCTTTAATCTAACCCTAGGTCTAATCCAATTAATGGATCAAATTTTTACTAACCCATTTAATCCAATGTGTTATGATTTGTGTCTTACGATCTTCAATTCACAATCCTAGATCCTAATCAATCAACTTCTTAATTCTCAATTAAGTTTTGGGCTGAGGATTGGGGTTCGGCTTTTCGAAAATAATTTTCATATTTATAAAATATTTTTATAACATGGTTCTATCAACCAAGTTGCATGTTTGATTCATAATTAATATGCAAGTAAAATAAATATAAAACTATTTTAGATCTAATCTAAACAAGTTCATGTAATTGAAATAGTTTCAATAATAATCAATCATAAATCTTCCTAGATCAAATCTAACACATTTATGATGATTGAAATTAGATTAAAATATTTTTAATCAGATCGTAAAATTTCTTAGATTTAATCTAAAATTTTATGATCAATATTTTAGATCAGCACGTACTAGGATAGTCTATTCACTATAAGGGATAAACCTTACAGCAGGACAACCTAATCTAAATTATTTTATTTTTTAAAAAAATTTTATATTTAATAATTAAATTATAAATTAGATCTAATCTAAAAAATAATCTAGACATGTATAAAAATTATGTAATAAGAATCTAGTCTCTGATACCAATTGAAGGAACCAGATCTAGGGTTTTATAGGTAGATCTTAAAACTTTTTCAAGATTTTACAGTGGAGAACTTAAATAAATTTAAAATTTATTTAAATAATTATATAAATATTTAGATCTTAAATCTATTACATAATTAAGGTATGATATTAAATTAAAAATTAAAATTAAATAAGAAAAAAAAAGGTTGATCAAATCCAACCTAGATCTACACTACATCAAATGCAGGTATGAAATTTATAGATCAGATCTATTACCTAAGTAAGTTTAGATGTTCTAACTTATTGATCCAGGCTTGAGGATGAAGTTACAAGCCACACACGCATCCAGCCTCTAGGAGTCGTCCACACAAGCCTACGATCTATGATCTGAAGTCCGATGCAAGAAATCAGCATAGTATGCTAGTACTGTGCTGATCCTTCTTCGACGGTCGATCCAATGCTTCTTTTTTTAAAGTTTGGACTCTCTAAAATATAAGAAGAAAGATGAGAGTTTGCTAATCTGAGACTCTTTAAAAAAAATTTAAAAGAAAGGAGGAGAGTTTGAAAATAAAACAGCCCTAGAAGAAGACCCTCTTCTTCTTCTTTTTTCTCTCACCAAGACACCTAGTTTGGTGCCTATGGAACCCCCATGCCTAAGGACCCTCTTTCTCTAATATTTTATACACCCCAAACCTCTTCCAAAGCTCTGTATTCTATGAAAAAATTAGAATAAAATTTATCCAATAAATAGGAAAAAAGAGCAATCCAAGTTAGGTCAGATTCCTAGACTAGGAATATCCAAACATGGAAAGTTGTTGGGGCACCCAACTCTTGGGCGCCTCCATAATTTTTGACATGGACCAGAAAGGGAGGGCACACAAAAAGAAGATTATTTTCATGTAATAAGAGAAGAATTAATTAAAAAAGAGGGTAGCACTCAAGGGAAGATGTTTTGGTCAACAAGGATTCTATCTCATAGAATCCTAAGCAAAACCAATTCCTCCTTTGACTTGGTCTTCCACCTAACTTCCAAATATGACTTGGAGGGAGAGAGGGGGCATAAAAATTAGGAAGAAAGGAATTTTCTATAAAAAATACCTAAAAAATAGGTATGGGGGGGGTTGGGACCAAGGTGGCACAAGGAGATAGGGAGTCCTAGTCACACTAAGACTCCTATTTTGACTTGGTCAAACAAGATCTTTTAACCAAATAAAATCAAGATTAAACCAACATAATTAAATAAGACCCTAACCTATTTAAGAACTTAATTAAATTAGATTTAATTTTAATTTATTTTTTAATCAAATTAAAAAATTAGATTAATCCGAGTCCTAGTTAGACTAGGACTAGTTCTTCCTTGCACTTGGCTTATCCAATAAACCAATTGAACTTAATCCAATCAAGTCGAAACCAAATTTAATTAAATCATATTTAATTAGACTTAATCTCAGCCTATTGGCTTAATCAAATTAAGCCAATTAGCTATCCAATTGCTAATCGATCCTCCTGCAATATTTACACTAGATTAAACACAAATCGTATTGATTGTTTAATCCTAGAACGATTCTTAATCATTGATCAACTATCCGATCAGATCATAAGCTCTAATGTATGTGATCTCATAGGTCCAAACCTAAGTCAGTAGTATAGAAATAAATTTCTATACCAATCGAAGTGACCATCTAGCAATGATATCCGATGGCTGGATAGGTTGAAGGTGTAGAACACCATCCTTACAACCCATGCAGATATAGTTTTCATATAATTCATCCTCTTGACCACAATGCTCATAGGACACCTCAGAGTTTGACTGTCAACTCTGATCAAGTTGTCCACATTGTATTTCAAAATATCAAATCCATCTGATGAATTATTCTGGCCAAGATTTTGCTATATTGAAATACAATGATACATTCTTCTCCAACTCTTGGAGTGGTCAATTCCATCTTGATCATACTTCGACTTCGCAAGTACTTGACTATGTCCAGAAGCCTTTCATTACTGAATTAGAAATTTAGTTAGTTCGGTACCAAAGTATAGTGAGTTGCTTGCAAGTCATTGAGGTAATCTCAGGTCTAAGAGATACTTATACCTATATTCCATCAGAGACATTCTCGACAGCAGAATGCTCTGGAGCTGATCACGTTCAATGATGATGTACCCATACATCTCACCTGTATGCCATACTAGTGTCTCCACACATCTTGGTTAAAAGGACAACCAACCTATATAGCATATAGCGACCTATGCTCCATAAACGCTGTCGTTCTAATTAACATCTTATCATTTGGTTGTGAACAAATTTAAGAACTAATCGATAAATCTTCTTTTTATCGAAACTAAATAATCCTAAGGACTTCATCACAATAATAGAGTTCATTAGAAGATGTAAATTTATGATGAAGAAAGATGTCAAAATATTTTTATTAATTAATAAATTAATTATAATATCTCAACTGTCAACAGGCTGATGATTGACTTTAGGATACAATTTCCAACAACATCATCCCTCTATGAGGCTACTCATCATTAAAAAAGATCTCTAATATATTGGATGAGGCTCGTGAGGTACAAGGTCTGGCTCTCCTACTCCTGGTCCTAGCAGATGGCCTGGTTATCTATGAGAAAGTAGGTCCCACATGAGTATAGACCCTCAGTGGTGGTCTACTCTCACTCATGGATACCTGGGTAGATGGACCAGATGACACAGGTGGAGCCGGAGGATGAGGCATCGCTGCTTTGGCTACTACATCGATTGCTGTTGCTGGTATTGCACTTGGAGTAAGTCTCTCGATCTCTCCTATCAGACTGCTCATAGCTCCAAACACTGAGATGATGCTCTATTGCTGTGTTTGTCCTATCCCAGTAATGGCTACCATCATCTTTGTCTCTCCAGACTAGACTCTTCTCCTGAGCTATGCAAGCTCCTCAATAATACTAGGGTGATCAGTGGGTATGATATGTATGTGCTCTCTGCTCTAAAATGACGAGCCTCTGAGATATAGATCTCATCTCTGCCCACACGCCCTCCACCCTCTCAAATAAATCCTGTATGTCTCTATTAACTCTAGTAGAAATCATATCTGCCAGTCTTTTCATGGATGCAGAGTCAGTAGGTGGTGGTTGAGAGAATCTACCTATGGGTGGAGCTCAAGGAGTCATAGGCGTACTAGAGTTAGGTGCATCTCTGGTGCAATAGGGGTAGAGGGCTCTTCTGCCTCTACTACTCTAGACACTCTCCTCTTGTGACCAAAAATGTTCTTTACCTATCTTTCTTCCTCCACGTGATACTGTATTCTAGTCAGAGCTCTTATGTCATATACATTGAGGTAAGACAGCTTCTTACAACCTTCATTCTCCAATGGAACTCCTACTGTCTCAAAAAATCTAGTTAAGGCCATACCATAAGGCAAACATACTTTATTTCTGGAGGCTGCCTCTCTCATTTGATGCATCATAATCCCTAGCAAATTTATTTGTGTTTCCTAAACTATCAGATACATCATATACAGCTCTCTTTCAGATACAAAGTCATACCTTTCTAACTTAGGAATGAAAATCTCACCAATGATGTGATGTAAAACTCTCATTTTCATAGATAAGGTGGGTGCTAGGACATCCCCTACATTGTCATCTCTCTCGACAATAAGCCTTAGCCCTTTCTTTTTGTCAGATAATTTGTCTGGAAAGAGTCCTTCTCTAGTGATCCCAAAGATGTGTGCCAAACTATCCTGTGACACTTCAATTTGTATACGTTTGACTGTAGTTACAATTTCAGAAGATTCCCTCTTTAGGTTTTCAAAAAACTCCCTAACTTGCTTAGGGTACATTGGGATATCCATTGTACAAAAAATTTTCCACCCCATCCTATCAATCAAAGTTTTAATAAAGAAATTATAACTTTCAAAGAACTCAAAATCAATCTTCCTTCCCATTGCCATAGCCCTAGTAGCCATCCTACCAATAGATGAAGGTGGTGGAGGGGGTGAACTTGGTATACCTTGATCTTGTTAAAGTTCATCTTGAACGGGTTCTTCGAAGGGTTGACAAATCTTAGTTGGTTGGGATGCCACCCATTCCACTTGGGCTTTCCTTCTTCTCTCCCGTTCTTCGGCTCCACGGGTGTTACAAATCTTCCACACTCCTTATCTTTTTCCAACCATTTTGATCCAAATCCGAGTCCTAGCTTCATGAATCTAAGGGAGTAGTTGGTAAGGTGGCAAGCAGACACTATTAGATTGAGTTTGGAGGAAAGAGAAACCGTTAGCTCGCCAAAATGAAGGAGTTCTTAGGCATCATGAATAATCATGGATCCATTTTATTTGCCTATAGCCCCGACCCTCGAGTCAACTCATGATTTTCAATGAGTCTGCTCCAGTCGACTCAAGCATCAGTTCAAAAACTTTTAAAATTTCAGTAAAAATTTGGTATTCAAACAAAATCTAGATATTTTTCTTAATATTAATGATTGATTATATACTCAAAAATTGATTCTTTTAAATTAATTTCACTTTTTTTGAGTCATAGAAGTAAGATTTATTTTGGTTAATATCATAGCCCTAATTCTATTCTAATAATGTTAAATCTTTCTTCACTAAGAGGTTTTATAAATATATTAGCTAATTATTTATCAGTACACACAAACTCAAGTACCACATCATTGTTTTGAATATGGTCTCTTATGAAATGATGTCTTATTTTAATATGTTTGGATCTTGAGTGTTGAATTGAATTTTTGGTTAAGTTGATTGCACTTGTATTATCACATCTTATTGGTATCTTATTAAATTTGAATCCAAAATCTTTAAGTTATTGTTTGATCCATAGAATTTGGGTACAATAACTCTCAATAGCAATATATTCGACCTCAGCTGTAGATAGTGCTACTGAGTTTTATTTCTTATTAAATCATGAAATTAAATTAACTCCTATGAATTAACATGTGCCATTTGTGCTTTTTCTATCAAGTTTACAACCAGCAAAATCAGCATCAGGGTAACCAATTAATTCAAATTGAGATGATCTATCATATCATAATCTTACATTAAGTATCCCAGATAAGTATTTAAAGATTCTTTTAATAGCAAGCAAATGTGATTCTCTAGGATCTGATTGATACCTAGCACACATACAAATACTAAATACTACATCTGGTCTACTTGCACTAAGATAAAGAAGTGAGCCTATCATATCTCTATATAATTTAACATCTACTCTCTTATCCTTTTCATCTTTATCAATTTTGCAAGATGTACTCATTGGTGTGCCAATTGGTCTCAAGTTCTTCATTCCAAACTTTCTAAGTATCTCTCTTATGTACTTTATTTGGTTAATGAAGATCCCTTCTTTATTTTATTTAATCTGAAGTTCGAGGAAGAAATTTAGCTTTTTCATCATGCTTATTTCAAACTCATCCTGCATAAGCTTAGCAAATTCTTGACAAAGAGATTCATTAGTAGCATCAAAAATTATATCATCCGTATAGATTTGTACAACTAATAGATTATTATCTTTTCTTTTTAAGAATAAAATTTTATCTATATTTTCTCAAGTAAATTCATTATCTAATAAGAATTTGCTTAATCTTTCATACCATGCATGTGGGGCTTGTTTTAGTCTATATAAAGCTTTATGTAATTTAAATACTTGATTTGAAAATGTATGATTTTCAAATTTAGATGGTTGTTCAACATACACTTTCTCGACTATATAATCATTAAGAAATATATTCTTTACATTCATTTGATATAATTTAAAATTTATGAAATATGCAAATGCAAGAAATAATCTAATTGCTTCTAATCTAACTACTAGGATAAAGGTTTCATCAAAATCAATGTCTTCTTCCTGATTGGATTCTTTTACCACTAGTCTAGTTTTATTTCTTATGATGGTACCATATTCATCTAATTTATTTCTATATACTGATTTAGTTCCAATTATTAGATAGTCATTTGATTTATCAACTAGGATCCAAACCTTATTTCTTTCAAATTGATTTAATTTCTCTTGCATGGCATCTATCCAATATGGATCATTTCAGCTTCTTCTATTGATTTAGGTTCAACTTGAGAGATAAAGACTAAGTAATTATTTATATTTCTAAGATAAGATCATGTTTTTACTCCTTATGATGGATCATCGATTATTAGATCTTTAGGATGTCCATATGCATACTTCCATTCTTTTGGTAGCTCCTCTCTTAGGTTATGAGAAGGCTCTTCATTCTTTTTTTCTTCATTATTTTGAGGTGATGCATCTTTTAGTGTGATATAATCTATCTTCTCATTTAGATCACTTACATCCTCATCTAAGATATTTTCTTTCCTAGATAATTTATCATTGTATTTATCAAAGATAACATGAATTGATTCTTCAACAATGAAAGTTTTTTTGTTGAACACTCTATATGCCTTACTTGATAAGAAATATCCTAAAAAGATACCTTCATCTGACTTGGCATCAAATTTTTCTAAGTTATCTTTTTTATTATTAAATATGAAACACTTACAACCAAAAATATGAAAATAGTTGATATTTAGTTTTCTATCTTTTCAAAGCTCATATGAAATTTTTTTTAAAATAGATCTTATTAAAACATGATTTAATGTGTAACATCCAGTATTTATTGCCTCAGTCCAAAAGTATCTAGGTAAATTACTTTCACATAACATAGTTCATGCCATTTTTCTAATGTGCGATTTTTTCTTTCTACTACTCCATTTTGTTGTGGAGTTCTAGGTGCAAAAAAATTATAATCATTTTTTTTCATTATAAAAATTTTTAAAATATTGGTTTTCAAATTCGGTGTCATAATCACTATGTATGCACATAATTGATGTGTTCTTTTCATTTAAAATCTTTCGATAAAATTTAGAAAATACATTGAAGGCTTCATCCTTTTATGCTAAAAATGTTATCCATGTGAATCTTAAAAAGTCATCTATAATTACTAAACCATACTTTTTACCTCCTAGACTAATAGTTCTTGTGGGTCCAAATAAATCCATGTGTAGCAATTCTAAAGGTTTAGAGGTTGAAATTATATCTTTTGGTTTGAAAGAGTTTCTAGTTTATTTTTCAACTTGATATGCATCATAAATTTGATTCTTTTCAAAATTCAATTTTGATAATCCTCTTACAGGATTCTTCTTAATTAATTTTGAAAGTAAATCTATACTAGCATGACCTAATCTACGATGCCACAACCAACTAGTCTCATTAACTTTGGCATCCATTGCTATAAGACATTGATCATTCTTCATGTATAGATTATCTAGATCCACCATGTAGATATTGTTATATCTATATCCTATAAACACGATGCCATTATCATTGGGACTAGAAATTATGCATAATAAAGATTCAAATATAACTTTAAATCCTTTATCATAAAATTAACTAATACTAAGCATATTATATTTTAACTCATCAACTAGCAATACATTTTGAATACAAGCAGAAGAAGTGATACGAATGACCGACCCCAATAATGCACCTCTTTTCATTACGACCAAATGTAACCACTCATCCTTCTTTAGGTTTAAAAGTAATAAATTGAGATTTGTCATCCGTCATATGTCTTGAACAGCCACTATCAAGAAACCAAAGTTATTTCTTATCATGGGCTGCAAGATACTCCTACATAAGAAAATCAAGTTGAGTTTTTAGGTACCTAAGTCATTTTAGGTCCTTTGAGATTAGTACTCATGATTTCTTTTGGAACCCAAGCTATTCTAATCATTTTTTTATTTAATTTTTTGAAATCACATGTATAGAATTTATGATCAATTTTACCACAACAATAATATGAGATGTTTAAGGTAGAATTTGATGAAGCTTTAACAAATAGATTTTTGAGTAATTTTTATTTCTTATGTAGTCTAAGTCCTAATCCAGTCTTATTAAAAATAGCTCTTTGTTCATTAAATAGCATATTCAATTTTTTAAAACTATAAGTAAATTTTTTAATAAATGATTTGACTTTTGCTAATTCATCATTTAATTTCTGATTTTCTTGAATTAGCAAATTCAGTTTTTTAGAAATCATTTTTTTTTCATTAAGGAGTTTAGAATTTTGCTTTTTCAAGTCTCTATTTGTCAAGATAACTTTTCTAAATTCAGTCATAAGTTCAGTGAAAGCATCTTGTAATTCATCAAATATAAAATCTAAAAAATTTTCAGCATTTACCTCCTCATGTGTGCCATTAAGCAAAGGTTGGCCACTTCTTATGATTCTTCCTCGGAGCTAAAGTCCTCAGTATCACTCTAAGTGGCCAACATTGTCTTCTTCTTAAACTTTTTGGATGGTTTCTTGGAAAGAGGGTAGTCCATTCTAAAATGGCCCAATTTCTTGCACTAGAAGCAAATGGGTAACTCCTTCTCTTTCTCTTTCTTCTTTTTTTTGCTTGGCTCATCCTTGAAGGTCTTCATTTTGAATTCTTGCTTCTTCTTTCTCATAAATCACTTGAACTTTCTTGCAATTCAGGTCAAGTCTTCTTCTTCCTCCTCTTCATCAGATTCTTTACTTTCATCATCCTTGGAGATAGTTGTCTTGAGAGCTATGGTCTTCTTCTTCTTGATTTTTTTCTCTATATTTTATCTCATGTTTAATTCATGAGTCATTAGGGATCCAAGAAGCTCTTTCAATGGTAGCTTGTTGAGGTCCTTAGCTTCTTAAATGATGGACTTAAGAATTTTGCGAACAAGCTCACTATTAGTATAAGATTTACCTAAGCTTTTCAAATCATTGATAATATCGATAAATCTAGTAAATATTTCAAAACTAGATTTATTTGATTCCATTTTGAACAGTTCATATTTATGCATAAGCATATTTATTTTAGACACCTTTATTTGGTTGGTACCCTCATGGGTGACCTTTAATCTATCCCCAAATCTTCTTAACCGAAGCACCAGTAGAAATTCTATTAAATTCATTGGGATCTAGTGCACAATATAGGACATTCATGGCCTTAGTATTTAATTCTATGATTTTCATGTCATGCTCATCCCAATTCTCTTCTGGTTTGGAAATGTTATTGCCTTCTACTTTGATTGTGGGAGTGTGTGGGCCTTTGATTATAACTCTCTAAAGTTGATAATCAAGTGCTTGAATATTAATGTATATGCGTGCTTTCTAATAAGTATAATTTATTCCATTGAATAAGGATGGATGGTTGGTCGATTGCCCTTCGATAAGAGATGCACTCATTTGGGTTACCATTTGATCTTAACTCTTAATTGTTAAATCAAATGAAGTGAGTACTAAGCTCTGATACCACTTGTTATCCAGCAAGACAATCCAAGAGAGGGAAGATGAATTGGGTTTTTCAAAATTTAAATAACTTATGTGTTATTTTGAAGACCAGTGATATGTTGAGGTGTGCTGAAATATAATGTATAAGTATGTAGAAATATAAATGCAATAAAAATATGAGACTAAAATAATTACAAATACAAAGAAATTTATAGTGGTTCGGTGCTCCTTGCACCTACATCCACTTTCCAAGATCCATTTAGGAATTTCACTATAATCTCTCCATGATTACAATCGGATAGTTTTTAAGGCTCACTATCCAAAATCTAATTGGTTTTATACCGGCTCACTAACCACAACCAAATCCTAAGCCAACCCTTGGCTTATAATCCAATTTTCAGGCTTGGATAGTGTTAGATATATGTGCCCTAGAAGCCAGAATTGGCTGACACTTGTAATACACTTCTAGGGGCAAAATTATAATTTTGACTAAAATCAATAAATGTGTTATTTTCTATCACATATGTATATTTAGTGTTTGTGATACATCCTTTGAGTTAATGGCAATGATAATTCATATTTTCAAGAGTTGAAAATTTAAGACATGAATAATAATTATTAACTCATAAATTGCTACCAACCATAGGATCATTGCGAGGATGGTGATTGATCCGAAAGGTTGGTGTACAATCGCTTCTGTTTAGTAGATGAGTCTTGAGTCTACGGTGTGGAGACACCGAAGCGAGAGTATAGATACTCGTTAGAGAACGAGGGCACTGAGCGTGACCACCTCGAGTAGTCATTAGGGAGTCTACCTTCTCGTCAATGACTGACTCGATGCTGCAGTAGTGTGTCTGGTTCTTTGACCTGAGATGCATCGGCAGTTCACCTTGAGGGTGTTATAGTTTGACTACACCATTACTCGGTCTCCTAGCCATATGGAACCCTGAGGTGTATGTTGGCTATAGACATGTTCATTGTAGGAACTGGATTGCATCAAGATGGAATCTATCTACCTCGGTGGTAGAGGAGCAGCCCTATGATGATCATGAGAATCAAGTCCAGAAATCCATGGCCATGGTAGAGTGAAATAATAGAAAGAGTTTCTATTTAGATTTTCACATTGGACTTGAATCGAATGATTACATCATATGACAGAGACTAGGGTTTGACGAGTTCACCTTAACCCTAATCTGATCGGGGCTCAAGATAGAAGAACTTAATCACACAGGTAGCTGCACCAAGAGGTTCGCATTCAGCTCTGATGGGTTGCCACCATATACTGCTAGGTGTCACTGGTGGATTTTGGGAGCAATTAGAATGATTTAGATGATCGATCATTCTAGCTGTTCGAATCAGAAGAGTTCTGATCCATCGAAAGGAGTTTCGATGATGTCGATGATAGAGATCATGACATATCCCATTACCATACAGAACTGAACCTAACTGGGTCACACAAACAAGGGTTTGAATCTGGTGATCATCAATTGAACTGATCTAGTTCAATTGATCTGAATGAGATTCAATTAGGTTCAAGGAAATCGTGCTAGCACTCGATTGAACCTAACGTTCTTCTTTTACTATCATAAATAAGTTGTCCTGTCTGAGCCAAAGGAGTTTGTGCTCAATCAGAGGCCTTCATATGGTCTGACTGGAGGTTGTCCAAGTCAGAAAAGGTTGTCTTATTTGTAAGACATTACCTGCCATTTTTGGTCACCTGCCATTTCTTGTTCTTTGACTTTGGTCAAAAGTCTACCTTTGACTGGTCAAACGTTGACCATTGACACTTTGACTTTTGACCACATGTCATGCACCTATTGGAGAGCTGGTGGGGGCCTGTCCCCCTGCCAGAACCTGGCAAGGAGAAGGGCGCACGCCAAGGGTGGCGTGTGCCCAAGTTGGAGGCGCCTAGGAGTCCTTGTTGGACAAGGACTCCATCTCCTTTTTGGATTCCAATTAGAGTTCTTCCTAAGAACCAACTTTGACTGGTCTTAGGCGCCCTCTAAGGAGGAATCCAGGGGTCTCTATTCCCACCAATCAGATTTAGATCTGATTTCACAAAGGGTTGTGATTGGTTGGGAGGAAGAGGAGTTGGATCACGCTTAGTCTATAAATAAGACCCTGCGCCCAACTCAGTTTAAAAAGAAAATTCAATTGAGAATTGAAAACCCCACGCCCCAAGGCTGCCTCTCCCCTCCTCCTCCATGCCAAAGCTTCTTCTCCTTCTCCTCTCCACATCCAAAAGAGTTTTGGACCTTGGTTGGTGCGATCCAGATCAAAGAAAGGCGATCAAAAGCTAAGAAGGCTGCGCTGCTGCAAAAGGACGACTGCTGATCTTCAAAAGGAGTTTTGAAGATCCTCCAGATCAGATCCAGATCTAATTTTTGGAGGTGTGATAGAGAAGAAGAGGATCTCCAGATCCAACCCGAGTGGATACCGGTAGAGGCCAGGCGCTTGCGTGGCTAGATCCAGAACCTTCCGCTGCAAACAGGATCATCAACAGGGTAATAGGATTACCCAAATCAGGTAAATTAAATTTGATTTAATTTATCTTATTTTATTTTATTTATTAAAATAATAAGAATCAGATCTAAAATATATCAAGATCTGATTGGGATCAAGAGAAAAATTTTTTTGAAATATATCTCTTGATCTGATCAGATCTGAACGAACCTGGATCCGGAAAATCAGGATTTCCCTTCAACTGGTATCAGAGCCATGGTTCTAAAAGTATTTAGATCTGAATTTTAAATTTATTTTAATTAAAAAATAAGTGATTTTAGATGTCACATGAGATGTGATCAGATCTGAAATCAGAAAAAAAATTAAAATTAAATGAATTTGGATCTAAGATTAGAAGAATATGCATGACTAGTTCTAGAAATAGAATAGTTCTATAGAATAGTCTTGCATGTTTTTGAATTTAATTTGATTAAATCATATTTTAGATCTTTTTTATTTACTATTTTTTGATATTATAAGTGTTATATAATAACATCTAAAAAATAGCAAATAAAAATTATTTAATTTTAAATATCATATGAGATATGATTGATGCATGTCTAGACTAGTTGTAGAATAGTTCTACATAATTATCTAGATTAGAATTTATTTTGATTAGATCAATTTAAATCTAATTTTTTAGATTATTATGAGATAATTTAGATCTGAAAAATATGCATGATTCGATACATGAGATGTATGCAAAATATGCCATGATTAGATCTAATTTGTATATATGAGATATATGATATAGATCTAAAACTATTGTTTTGTAGTATTGACATGTTCCTGATTAAGGCGTTCCTCTTGGCCGTCCGGTCATAAGAATGAAGAAGGGTTTAAAGGCCCTCTCTTCCCATTCGATGGGGTGTTCTTATGACGTGTGTAGGGGTGCTGCGTGTTCGTCCTTAATCAGAAATCCCAAAACTTACTTTCTGCAAAACCCTAGATCCTGAAACCCTAGGATTTATTGTGCATATTTTGTTTATGAACCCTACTTAATTAAGAATTAAGATTATGGAAATATTAATTAGGTCTAAAATTGAGAATTTTAGATCTAAGACATATTCATAATACTGGGTTCGGGCTTGGGTAGCTCAATTAGGTCTAAGCGGTTGATCAAACCGAATCAAGAGTTGGTTAGATGGGATCAACAATGCTTAAATTGACCAGCCTAATAGGATTAAGTCTGGGTCAAGATCGAGTCACGATCAAGCAAGACCTAATTAGGCTCAGAGGTTAGAGTCTGGATTGTAGGCTAACCCAATTGGTTCTGACTCAACAATTTGGTGTCTAAGGTAAGTTTGGCACATACGACCGACTGGTTTTTAATTGGAAGCTACTCGACCTGAATGCATTCTTGTACGAGTTAATGGCATATTCCTTCCACCGGTCTCACTTACCTGGCCATATCTGTTGACACAGTTCTGATCTGAGGTGGTCAATAATCCGAGCTAACCCATGCCACTAGGTTAGTCATAATTGTTATGACTATGACAAGTCTAGTTTAATGAGACCTGAATCAATTCTTCCTAAGAAAAGATTAAGTCTGAGATCTTCCACCATTGTAGATGTGCGGGCCCTTCCCGGGGTTGATTGTTCTCGGCTGGATACAGTGGCTCAGTTGCACCGAAAAGATGCAACCATGTCTATTAGGCATTGGATGCTATGGGCTGGAGGATGAGTTGGGCTCAATATTTCGGATACGGTGAGAGACTCAATTAGGAATCCAGTCTATGCAAATGGTGGGTCTGACTTAACTAAGGAGTGGATCAATATTCTGGATACGGTGAGATTCATGAATTAGAGACCAAGTTTGGGTGCACCATGATTAGAGAATCATTGAACAAGAGTTGTTCACTCATTGGCTAACCCATCACCAATAACTGTTAGGTGAGGTGATGAGTCAGTTGGTGAGACCGCACCACCCACTAGAAATCATTAATCATGGAGATTTTTGCATCTCTACAGAGGGAGTGTAGGGATCCGAGAAAATAGTGGGAGCTAATTTGTTTAAAAATAAAATTTCCTAAATAAATTGGTCAAGTCAAAATTACAGTATCTAACTAGAATCTTTGACTCTCTACAGAAAAATGTCTGCGTCCAACCCATTGGCACGTATCCTGGACACACACATAGACTGACTGGACCCAATTATAAAGATTGGCTCAGGAACTACAAAATTATTTTGGGTTTCGAGAAGTTAACCCATGTATTGGACCAGGACCCTCCCACCTTACCAGCCCGTCCATCCACTGAACAGAGAGCGTCTCTGAAAAAAATGGATAGACGAAGATAATAAGGCCAGATATTACATGTTGGGCTCGATGTCTGATGAGCTCCAGCGCCAACATGAAGATATCGGGACTGCTCGCCAAATGTTGGCTCACCTGCAGGAGATGTTTGGTGAACAGAGTCGCGCAGCCAAATATCAAGTCACGAAATGACTTTTTAAGGCTAAGATGCGTGATGGGCAGTCAGTCCAAGATCACTGTCTGACAATGATCAAGGACATGGAAGAGCTTGAGAAGCTCGGTGTGAAGTTAGACTTGGATCTGCAGAATGATATTATTCTGCAATCCTTGACTGATGCATATGGGCAATTCATCATGAATTACCACATGCATAAACTTCAAAATTCCTTGGCCGAGTTAATGAATATGCTGGTTACCGCTGAGCTTTCTATGAAAGGTTCTAAAGGCTCAGTTCTTGCTATGGAATGGACTTCTTCCAAAAGAAAGTCTTATGGAAAGAAAAAGAAGTCTGTGAAAAAGCAAAAGGTGGAAGGATCAAAGAAGAAGAAGGCAGAACCGAAGAAAAAGGCCGATGTCAAAGGAAAGTGTTTCCATTGCAACAGCGACGGCCATTGGAAGCGGAACTGCCCTACTTACCTGGCCACCCTGAAGAACAAGAAGGAAGGTCCTTCTGGAGGTATGCTCGTTATTGAGTCTAACCTTATGGTTTCTTCTGCATCCAGTTGGGTGCTTGACTCTGGTTCTAGTGCTCATCTGTGCACTTCTATGCAGGGTCTTGAGGATAGCAGGAGGCTGAGGGATGGAGACATGATCCTACGCATCGGTAATGGAGCAAGAGTTGCTGCAGTAGCCGTGGGAACATACCCTCTTCGATTACCATCTGGTTTAGACTTAGTTTTGAAAGACTGTTATTATGTGCCTGCAGCTAGCAGGAATTTGATTTCTGTTTCATGCTTAGCACAAGAAGGCTATGTGATTACCTTCTTTAAGGACCATTGTAACATTCTTTATGAAAGAAATAAAATTGCAAATGGTTTCCTTATTAATGGTCTTTATCAGCTACATATTGATGTACCTATTCTAACTATCGAGCAAAACGTGAATGCCAAACGACCTAGGGATAGTCCAAACGATAGATATCTATGGCACCTGAGATTAGGTCATATAGCAGAAGATAGGATCAACAAATTGGAGAAAAATGGGCTATTGAGTCCATTGACTTTTGAGTCATATCCAACTTGTGAATCTTGTCTTCAAGGCAAAATGACTAAACTCCCTTTTGTTGGACATGGGGAGAGGGCCACAGATCTCCTTGCCCTAGTACATACTGATGTGTGCGGCCCATTTGATGTGCCGGCTAGAGGCAATTTTGTCTACTTCATTACCTTTACCGATGATCTGTCTAGGTATGGGTATGTGTATCTTATGAGACACAAGTCTGAAGCTTTTGAAAAGTTCAAAGAATTCAGACATGAAGTAGAAAAACAAACTGAAAAACCCATTAAGGTTCTTCGATCAGATCGAGGAGGTGAATACCTTAGCCGAGAATTCCTAGACTATCTCAAGAAAAATGGCATAGTCTCTCAATGGACTCCACCAGGAACACCTCAACTCAACGGGGTTTCAGAACGGAGAAATCGGACTCTATTGGATATGGTTCGATCCATGATGAGCTTCACAGACCTCCCTGATTTTCTTTGGGGACACTTCATTATGTTAACTTCAATTTATCTACTGAATAGGGTTCCCTCTAAAACCGTTCCTACCACACCGTATGAGATATGGCACGGTAAGAAACCAAGTCTGAGTCATCTCAGAATTTGGGGTTGTCCGGCTCATGTCAAAAGACAACAAGCGGACAAGTTAGAGTTTAGGTCCTTTAGAGCTCGATTCATAGGATATCCTAAAGAGTCATTAGGATACTATTTCTACATTCCAGAAGACCACAATGTGATTGTGAGTCGACATGCCATCTTTCTTGAAAAATAGTTTATTCAAGATAGTGGCATTGGAAAGCAGATTAAGCTTGATGAGAAAGTCTCACAAGCAGAACGAGCTAAGGACCAAGTGGAACCAAATCAGGTTGAGCCAATAAGAACACTACCTCCTCCACCTCGTAGATCGGAAAGAGTTTTCCCGTCCCCCTGAAAGATACTTAGGTATTATTTCAGAGGAAGTAGAGGAAATGTTCCTCGTAGGTAATGGTGCTCATGGTGATGATCCCAAAACCTACAACGAGGCGATATCAGATATCGACTCCGAGAAATGGCTTAGAGGCAATGCAAGTCAGAAATTGACTCGATGCACTCAAACCAAGTCTGGACCTTGGTAGATCCACCAGAAGGTATAGTACCTATTGGGTGTAAATGGATCTTCAAGAGAAAGATTGGTGCAGATGGGAATGTGGAGACATTCAAGGCTAGACTGGTGGCAAAAGGTTATAGTCAACGCGAAGGCATTGACTATCAGGATACCTTTTCCCCAGTAGCTATGCTAAAATCCATCCGCACATTGCTTGCTGTTGCAGCCTATTTCGATTATGAAATATGGCAAATGGACGTGAAAACGGCATTCCTTAAATGGATATCTTGAGGAAGATATCTATATGGAACAGCCGCTAGGTTTCACATCCAGTGATACTGATCACAAGGTTTGCAAGCTGCAAAGGTCCATATATGGACTTAAGCAAGCATCTCGGAGCTGGAACACTCATTTCAATGATGTGATCAAAAAGTTTGGTTTCATCAAAAATGAAGAGGAACCATGTGTTTTCAAAAGGGTCAGTGGGAGCGCTGTTGTCTTCCTCGTATTGTACGTGGATGACATCCTCCTTATTGGGAATGATATTCCCATGTTGACATCAGTCAAGATGTGGTTGTCCAAGGAATTCTCCATGAAAGACCTAGGTGAAGCATCCTTTATTCTAGGAATTAAGGTCTATAGGGATAGACCGAATAGGATGCTAGGACTTTCACAGAAGATGTACATAGAGGAAAGTACTAAAGAGGTTTAGTATGGAAAACTCTAAGAGGGGATTAATACCCTTCAGACATGGTATTCATCTTTCCAAGAAGATGTGCCCTAGCACACCTGAGGAAATAGAACGCATGAGCAAGATCCCTTATGCTTCTGCAATAGGGAGCCTCATGTATGCCATGCTATGTACACGACCTGATATAGCCCATGCTGTGAGTGTCACAAGCAGATATCAGTCAAATCCAGGTGAAGAACACTGGACTTCTGTGAAATGTATCCTTAAGTACTTGAGAAGAACTAAGGATATGATGTTGGTCTTTGGTAATGGAGAACTCCAAGTTCAGGGATACACAGACTCGGATTTCATGTCCGATATAGATGATCGAAAGTCGACATCTGGAAGTCTGTTTGTGTGCAATGGTGGAGCTGTCAGCTGGAAGAGTTCCAAGCAAACTGTGATAGCAGATTCCACCATGGAAGCAGAATATATCGCTGCATCAGAGGCTGCAAAGGAAGCATTCTGGTACAAGAAGTTTGCTGCAGAAATTGGAGTAATGCCATCAGATGCCATTCCTCTATACTGCGACAACAATGGCGCCATAGCCCTTGCTAAGGAGCCGAGGTCTCACCAGAAATCCAAGCACATTGAGCGGCGATACCACCTCATCCGCGATTACCTTGAGAAAGGGTTACGTCGAGGTCAAGAGAGTCAACTCCGCAGATAATGTGGCAGACCCACTTACAAAGCCGTTGGGCCAGCAGAAGATCGAAGCCCACCTTGAGAAGATGGGACTTAGACTTGTAGCCAATTGGCTTTAGGACAAGTGGGAGATTGTTAGATATATGTGCCCTAGAAGCCAGAATTGGCTGACACTTGTAATACACTTCTAGGGGCAAAATTATAATTTTGACTATAATCAATAAATGGGTTATTTTCTATCACATATGTGTATTTAGTGTCTGTGATACATCCTTTGAGTTAATGGTAATGATAATTCATATTTTCAAGAGTTGAAAATTTAAGACATGAATAATCATTATTAACTCATAAAATGCTCCCGACCATAGGATCATCACGAGGATGGTGATTGATCCGGAAGGTTGGTGTACAATCGCTTCTCTTTAGTAGATGAGTCTTGAGTCTACGGTGTGGAGACACCGGAGCGAGAGTACAGGTACTCGTTAGAGAACGAGGGCACTGAGCGTGACCACCTCGAGTAGTCATTAGGGAAGTCTACCTTCTCGTCAATGACTGACTCGATGCTGCAGTAGTGTGTCTGGTTCTTTGACCTGAGGTGCATCGGCAGTTCACCTTGAGGGTGTTATAGTTTGACTACACCATTACTCGGTCTCCTAGCCATATGGAACCCTGAGGTGTATGTTGGCTATAGCATGTTCATTGTAGGAACTGGATTGCATCAAGATGGAATCTATCTACCTCGGTGGTAGAGGAGCAGCCCTATGATGATCATGAGAATCAAGTCCAGAAATCCATGGCCATGGTAGAGTGAAATAATAGAAAGAGTTTCTATTTAGATTTTCACATTGGACTTGAATCGAATGATTACATCATATGACAGAGACTAGGGTTTGACGAGTTCACCTTAACCCTAATCTGATCGGGGCTCAAGATAGAAGAACTTAATCACACAGGTAGCTGCACCAAGAGGTTCACATTCAGCTCTGATGGGTTGCCACCATATACTGCTAGGTGTCACTGGTGGATTTTGGGAGCAATTAGAATGATTTAGATGATCGATCATTCTAGCTGTTCGAATCAGAAGAGTTCTGATCCATCGAAAGGAGTTTCGATGATGTCGATGATAGAGATCATGACATATCCCATTACCATACAGAACTGAACCTAACTGGGTCACACAAACAAGGGTTTGAATCTGGTGATCATCAATTGAACTGATCTAGTTCAATTGATCTGAATGAGATTCAATTAGGTTCAAGGAAATCGTGCTAGCACTCGATTGAACCTAACGTTCTTCTTTTACTATCATAAATAAGTTGTCCTGACTGAGCCAAAGGAGTTTGTGCTCAATCAGAGGCCTTCATATGGTCTGACTGGAGGTTGTCCAAGTCAGAAAAGGTTGTCTTATTTGTAAGACACTTACCTGCCATTTTTGGTCACCTGCCATTTCTTGTTCTTTGACTTTGGTCAAAAGTCTACCTTTGACTGGTCAAACGTTGACCATTGACACTTTGACTTTTGACCACATGTCATGCACCTATTGGAGAGCTGGTGGGGGCCTGTCCCCCTGCCAGAACCTGGCAAGGAGGAGGGCACACGCCAAGGGTGGCGTGCGCCCAAGTTGGAGGCGCCTAGGAGTCCTTGTTGGACAAGGACTCCACCTCTCTTTTGGATTCCAATTAGAGTTCTTCCTAAGAACCAACTTTGACTGGTCTTAGGCGCCCTCTAAGTAGGAATCCAGGGGTCTCTATTCCCACCAATCAGATTTAGATCTGATTTCACAAAGGGTTGTGATTGGTTGGGAGGAAGAGGAGTTGGATCACGCCTAGTCTATAAAAAGGACCCTGCGCCCAACTCAGTTTAAAAAGAAATTCAATTGAGAATTGAAAACCCCACGCCCTAAGGCTGCCTCTCCCCTCCTCCTTCATGCCAAAGCTTCTTCTCCTTCTCCTCTCCACGTCCAAAAGAGTTTTGGACCTTGGTTGGTGCGATCCAGATCAAAGAAAGGCGATCAAAAGTAAGAAGGCTGCACTGCTGCAAAAGGACGACTGCTGATCTTCAAAAGGAGTTTTGAAGATCCTCTAGATCAGATCCAGATTTGATTTTTGGAGGTGTGATAGAGAAGAAGAGGATCTTCAGATCCAGTCCGAGTGGATACCGATAGAGGCCAGGCGCTTGCGTGGCTAGATCCAGAATCTTCCGCTGCAAATAGGATCATCAACAGGGTAATAGGATTACCCAAATTCAGGTAAATTAAATTTGATTTAATTTATTCTTATTTTATTTTATTTATTAAAATAATAAGAATCAGATCTGAAGCACATCAAGATCTGATTGGGATCAAGAGAAAATTTTTTAAAATATATCTCTTGATCCGATCAGATCTGAACGAATCTGGTCCGAAAAATCAGGATTTTTCTTCAGATAGGCCTTCCTTTCAACTTCAAAATCTTATTTGCTAAGTTACAATGAGAGTAAGGATTATGCAATAAAAATAAAAACAAAGCTCCTTTAATGAGCAAGTTGATGAAGCTTGTGGAATCTTCTTTGAAGAAAGCTTTTGAACTAATTGAGCTTATCTTCTTGCTGAAAAGAATTTCTTGATTTGATGTTTCTTAGAGTTGGGAGTTGAATGCTCTTTATTCAAGGCTTTTGGACTCTTTTTCTTAACTTTTTTGATTCCTCTCAATGATTGAATGGTTATATCACTTCCTCTAGGTATTTTGTGGCTTATTCTCCACGTTTGTAGGCTGGAGAAGGATTTTTGACCATTAGGAGACTGAAAATATCCATTTGGACCAAATCTGCACAGTTTTGAATATTCTGAAGAAACTAGCCATTAGAGCTAAAGTCAAAGATCGAGTCGACTCGTTACTTTGCTCGAGCTTGAGTTAAGGCTCGAGTCGACTTGTCTCTCTGCTCGAGTTTATTCTGCACTTTATCCTGAAAATTAAGTTCTTTATATTTTTTTGAGACATCGATTCGAGGACCTCGAGCTGAGGCTCGAGTTGAAGCTCGAGTCGATTTATTGCTTTGCTTGAGGTCTTGCCGAACTGTCTCGAAAACTCCATTCTCTATATTTTTGTGCAACCTCAACTTGAGAAACTTGAGTCGACTCGATTTTCTGCTCGAGACCATGCTAGCTAAAACTCTTGCATGCCAATTTTCTTTTTCGTGCGGTTTCAACTCGAGCTGAATAAGGGGTCGACTCGAGGCTTGTTTATACTGAAAATTTTTACTTTGACTAATTGATTTTCTCATCAATTTTGGTTTTGAGATATCCCTTTAGGGCTTTATTTTAAGTGTGATTTGTGCCTCAAAATCCTTCAATATTTTCTCAATGATCCTTAAATGCACTTTATGAAGATTTTTCATTTGATACTCTACAATTCATCTTGAAACATGATCTCAACCAATTCATTAGTCTAAATAATATACTCAAATATTTTGTTCATCATTAAAATCAATCCTTAGGGTTAACATATTTCTAACTAAACTTTTTATGATCGAAAATATTCGATCGCAAAATTGATCGTGAATATTATTAGCAATCAATTTTTAATTTTTAGCAATCAATTTTTCGATCGCTAAAATCTTATTTTCTTATAGTGATTATGAATCAAGATTAATAATGTTCATGGAATTTTGATGTTGTAATGAATTTTAACATTTTGTATATTCTTTTGGGCCTTGCCCTGGAGAGTGTATAGCTATCGCATGGCCGCGAAATATGGTTATTATGGATAACCACTGTGGGCTGAAATACAATTATTATGGATTGCCACTACAGGTCGAAGCATGGTTTATAATTTGCCAGTCATGGGTCAAAACATGATCATAATTAGTTCAAACCAAAAGACAACTATTGATTTAAAATATTTTAATAAAACATAAATGATAAATTCTATGAAATTATTGGCAACATTTATGATGAATTTGTGATAATGTATGATTCGTGATGTATGTTTATATAATTGGTGAGTTATATTGCATGCATGATATGAGATTTATGACTTATGATTTCTCTTTGATATTACTTATTTATTATTTTTGACTTGTATTACTATATTGATGTATGTGTGATGAGATTTTTACCGGACTATAAAGTTTACAACCTTAATTTTCTCTTTTCTTATAGAGTTGCAAGATATGTAGCATTATATGGGTTTGAGCACTTAGTTTGAGTGATAGGGTCCTTAATTTGTTAAGTATTTGATTTTTTAATACCAAAAAAATATTTCAATCTTATGAACTTTATTCAATAACAATGAATTGATTTGGTTTGGTAAATATGATTGAAATTTTATAATTTTTTTAGTATTTTTATGGACTTATTTATTATTTAGGTCTTGCATGATCTTTAGGACTTTATTATATGGTTTATATGGCCGTATTACATAGTCAATCTAGATGATGGGTTTGAAACATGCAATAGATCGAGATTTTTTTTTTTTTGAAGAATAAAGTTATAACATAATTTGATATGAGAAAAATCACTTGAAAGCATTATAAAATAAGTAAATTATAATTTTTATTTATTTATTTTTGAGAATTAAGATTAGAGAAAGCCTGATCATAGATTGGGTGAGGAACCAAACCTAGATCATCAATATCTAATATCGAGTGACTTTACCGACTTAACCACTCCACACCCTCAATAAAGAAGGCAATAAGTTGCTGATGTACTGACAGCAACAAAACGTTGGTCAAAATATTCTTTTGGACTGTCCATTTATTTGGAATGAACTATTTAGTTGTACTTGTTTTTCCTTGTGATAACATGAGGCGTATGTGTGTTATATGTACTAGATGCATTGTGATATTCTTCAAACCCGAGACTTTTCTTAGTTAATTTGATTAAGTTAAGAAATAAATGGTGATCTTTCTTGACCGTGGATTCTTCCTCAAAATCTTTGTTGGACGTAAATAAACAACCTCATCAAGCCTGGAAAGGCAGACAATACTAGAAAAATAAATAAATAAATAAAAGATTAAAAAAATTTAGGTCTCAGAAAGTGAGTATTGCTTTTTATATGATGTTTTCTGATCAAATTCATAATGCTTGATTAGATGACTTAAGCTTGTCAAGAGAGCTTGAAAAAATTTTGCCGAAGGCTAACATGCATGTATGGCCCAAGATCATATGTCCATGCTGATTTTTTTATTGAAAATAAAATTTTTATTAGCACAAAAGTTAAAAATTAAAATATTTATTATTTTTTTATTAAATATATATTTTTGTTTATAGGACTTTTTTCTACGGCCAAGATGAATGAAATAAATACTGTAAAATGACTTTTCACTACAATGGAACAGAGTCTCTAACGTAATTTCACTACCGTAATAATGAGAAATGTTCTTCAAATGGGAGAAAGGTACTTAACTATGGTAAGAAGCCTTCATTCGTAGTCATTTATATAAGAAAATGACATTTATGTAAGGAAATGACCTTTTAAAATGAATGCTCTATCTTATTTTTCCTTGGTTGTTTGAGATTTTCTTCTGCAATTGGCTTTGCCCTTCCCTCATCTTCTAGGATTTAGATCCTTTCTACTCTAGTTCTGACTTGGATTAGAAAGGGTTTATCTTCCAATCACAGATCGCCATGATTGGGAGACAGGTCCTCTCCCATCTAATCATGGCCATCCATGATCGGTGCCACAACCATCTGCCATCGCACCAACCATGGATGGCCATGATCGGGGTCCTCTCCAATCTAAGTTGGGACTGGCGAGGATCCCGATGCCATCTGGTACCATCTAGGGCATTTATTCCATGAAAAAGGTGGTTCTAGGACATGTTTTTGACTTTGTTCTACCATCTAGGGAAGGTTGCAAATGGACCTGGCTTGTCTTCAATTTACTAAGGTCAAGCCTGAACCAACCGTGACCTGGCCCAGGCTCATTCCCTTTGAAGCCTAAATTGGCAAGAGGAAAAAAGAATCAGCCAAAGGGAGATCAGCTCACCGTAGCACAAACTTTTCTGATGATTTGCCTCCACATTAGTGAATAACTAGCTGCTTTGCAATGGAACAAAGAAGAGAGTTTAAAGTAGGAAGCATGATCAAAAGATCTGTTTAGCCCAAGTAGTCTATGAGTTAGCGAGGATACGCCAAACACACTTGGCCAAATCTGCAGTTTTTTTTTGATTATTTATTCATTTATTTTACGTATTTATTTGTGATCCAACATTTAAATCTGATATTAGCCATGCCTAGGCTTCTCTTTTTCCTAGTCTTGGTGACCACCTTTCTATCGGCAATGAAAGAAGTAGAAAGATACCCTTCCATCCACTTTCTTGAGAACTCCACCACAAGGGGAAAGCAGAAAGAAGAGTTGGGAGGGCAGACAAAATCAGATCACAAAGAGCCCTTGTTCCTTTTCACAACTTCCAAACTGGCATGGTAATTCCTCCAGTCCGAAAGTTTTGACACCTCTTGAGTTTTTTGTCCATTTCACATATCATTTTTTTACGTTGATGGTGATGGCACCTTGTCTAGAATGACTGATAAATCCTGTAAGTTACTCAGAGTTAAAAGGGTAAATACTGAAAGGGGCCATTAAATTTTCCAGCTTTTGTTTCTTACTATATCCTTACATTTAATTTATCGTCCTCGTCTATAAACCCTTTTTTTTTTTGGGTTAGCCGTTTCATATTCTGTGGTCATGCATTACATCAGGTCTTCATGCTTCCAGTTGGCTAAAGCTTCACTCTCGAACCAATTATGTCTTTAACTGCCCGAAAAGAACTATACGACAGAGTACCATCCTTTTTAACTTTCGAAACTGAAAGAAATGTTGGTCCCCCAGGCCTCTCAAGAACTCTTTTAACTCATGTGGCATGGCCACCTTGATGTACCCTTGTAGCCGCTTCACTATAATTAATCTATATATACTAACATCCTCTCTGGCTCATTCATTTTATTCCCTACCCTCAAGCACATCATGGATGCTTCCTTATTTACTTGGATACTCCTCTCATGCCTCCTCTTCTTGCCGAGTTGCACCGAAGCCAAGCAAGCTGACCTTCTCCGTAGTTTGATGAGATCCAATAGGCCATCCAGCGCTCGCTTGGATGGTTTCTTGCATCTTCTCAATGGAAGCGAACCATTGCCACCGATTTATGTTGCTCCACAGAATGGGCTGAAAGAATTAGATAAGATTGATGCGTTGCCTGGCCAGCCTAAAGGTGTAAACTTTGATCAATATGCTGGTTATGTGATGGTCGAGCCGCAGCATGGAAGAACACTCTTCTACTACTTTGTTGAGTCCCCACGAGACCCAGCAAAGAAACCACTACTCTTATGGCTTAATGGAGGTAAGCAAACTGCATACTGCTATTTCGGCTATTTGCTTATCATGTTAATCACAAACTCAAATGTTTGCCATGCACAAATGTCATATATTGGCATTCTCCAAGCAATGCCATCATAATTTCAATTTTTTTTTTTCAACTGACATTTTTTTCTTTTTTGGTATTTGTTTGCTTCCCTTACTTTTAATATTCGCTACCTGGCCAATTAACAGAGTTTAATTAATCCAATCATTCACTACTTGTGTTACAAATTTATCGGTCCGCCGTTTTTCTTTTCTTTTCTTTTGTTTTCTTTTAAAAAAAAGATATTGTGAAATATCTCTTAATAGAACATGAATTTGACTGCAAAATTTGGAATGTGCAGGTCCCGGATGCTCCTCCTTGGGATACGGAGCCATGCAGGAATTAGGACCCTTCAGAGTTAAGAGTGATGGCAAAACCCTTTACAGAAATAAGCATGCATGGAACAATGGTTTGTGAATTTAACCCTCATATACCAATTTTCGCAGTTGATTATACTGATCTTTTAGTGATCGAAATAAAATGCTGTCGTGCAATTACGATACTAGATAAGAGATTCTTAACTACTCATGGTGTAGTAACCTCGTGAACATTTTTTTATTTTATCAGCAATCTTCGAATCTTCTGCTAACTTAAATTTTATAATCTGCCTGATTATTCCTACGTATCGACAATCGCAGTTGCAAATGTGATCTTCTTGGAATCTCCGGCAGGTGTAGGGTTCTCGTATACCAACCCAAGTTCAGACAACGAAAACAGGGGGGACAAAAGAACAGCAGAAGACACCTATACCTTTCTGGTCAACTGGCTGGAGAGGTTCCCAGAGTACAAGACCCGTGATTTTTTCGTAACTGGGGAGAGCTATGCTGGCCACTATGTGCCTCAGCTTGCCAGTCTTATTCTTCTGAACAACAAGAAGCCCAACAAACCAATCATCAACCTAAGAGGCATAGCAGTATGAAACTACTATTAAACTGTTAAACAATATATATGAAAATGATTAAATTAAGTGTCACATATTATTCATTTAGAGCTCAATTTTAACATCCGATCTAATATTAAGTGATCAGTTCATCATTTAAAACCAAATATTGTCTCTAATATATATGTTGCTTACCTTGACTGACCTATGGGTAGATTGGCAACGCATACATTGACAGCAA
>QRFJ01001196.1:375904-415567 GCA_006176705.1 Cocos nucifera
TAGGAAGGACCAAATAAGGGAAGTTATTGGGGCGCCCAACTCTTGGACGCCCCCATCATTTTTTCTACCATGGACCAGCAAAGGAGGAGCACAAAAAATCCCTCTTTTACCATGAAAATTAGAGGAAATAAAGAAAGATGGGTCGGCACACAATGGAAAGAGGATTTGGTCAATAAGGATTCTATCTCATAGAATCCCTAAGCAAAACTAATTCCCTTTTTGATGTGGTCTTCCAACAAACTTTCATATGAGAAATAGAACAGAGAAAGGGGGGCGTGAGAAACCTTTGAGCATGAAGAATTTTACGTAAAAATATAAAGAGAAAAGGATGGGGCGTGAGGATTAGATGGTGCAAGGAATAGGGAGTCCTAGTCACATTAGGACTCCTATTTTGACTTGGTCAAACAAGATCTTTTAACCAAATAAAAATAAGAGTAAACCAACCCAATTAAATAAGATCCTAATCCATTTAAGGACTTAATTAAATTATATTAAATTAAATTTAATTTTAATTTAATTTTTTAATCAAATTAGAAAATTGGATTGACCCGAGTCCTAGTTAGACTAGGACTAGTTCTTCCATGCACTTGACTTATCTAATAAGCCAATTGGACTTGATCCAATCAAGCCTAAATCAAATCTAATTAAATAATATTTAATTAGACTTAATTTTAACCTACTGGCTTAATCAAATTAAGTCAATTAGCAATCAAATTGCTAATCGATCCTCCTGCAAGACTTGCATTAAGTCAAACATCAATTGTATTGATCATTTAATCCTAAAATAATTCTAAATCGCTGATCAACTATCCTATCGGAATGTGAACTCTAATATGTGTGATTTCATAGATTCAAACCTAAGTCAGTAGCACAGAAATAAATTTTTATACCAATCAAAGTGACCATCTAGCAATGATACCCGATGGTCGGATAGGTCAAAAGGTATAGAACACCATCCTTAGAACCCATGCGAATATAGTTTTCATATAATTCATCCTCTTAACCATAATGCTCATAGGACACCTTAGAGTTCAATTGTTAACTTTGATCAGGTTATCTATATTGTATTTCAAAATATCAAATCCATCTGATGGATTACCCTGACCAAGGTTTTGCTATATTGAAATACAGTGATACATTCTTCTCCAACTCTTAGAGTGATCAATTCCATCTTGATCACACTCCGACTTTACAAGTACTTGACTATATCCAAAAGCCTTCCATTGCTAAATTAAAAATTCAGTTAGTCCGATACCAAAGCATAGTGAGTTGCTTGCAAGTCGTTGAGGTGATCTCAGGTCTAAGAGATACTTATACCTATATCCCATCAGAGATATTTTCGATAGTATAATGCTCTAGGATTGGTCATGTTCAATGATGATGTATCCATATATCTTACCTATATCCATACCAGTATCTCCACACTCCTTGGTTAAGAGGACAACCAACCTATATAGCATATAGCGAGCTATGCTCAATAGACGCTGTCGTCCTAATTAACAGCCTATCATTTGGTCATGAGCAAATTTAAGGACTAATCGATAAATCCTCTTTTTGTCGAAACTAAATAGTCCTAAGGACTTCATCACAATAATGGAGTTCATTAGAAGATGTAAATTTATGATGAAAAAGATGCCAAAATTTTTTTATTAATTAATAAATTAATTATAATATCTCAACCATCAACAAGCTGATGATTGGCTTTGGAATATAATTTTCAACAACTATCACTTGTCCTAAAGTCACTCGGCATAGTATCTAATATCCATCTTTGACTTATGATTGTCGAACTCCTTGATTGCCAGGGTTTTAGTGAAGGAGTCGGTTAGGTTTTTTTTTTCATCGGTCTTTTGAAGGTCGATGTCATCACGATCCATGATCTCATAGATCAAATGAAAGCGGTGCAGAATGTGCTTTATCCACTAGTGTGCCTTCAATTTCTTTGCTTGAGCTATGGCGCCAATGCTGTCGTAGTAGAGCAGGACTAGACCATCAATGGAGGATGCTACTCCAAGCTCGGTGATGAACTTCCTCAGCCACACAGCTTTCTTTGCTGTATCTGATGCTATCATATACTCTACTTCGCAAACAGAGTCAGCCACTATATGCTACTTAAAATTTTTTCAATAGATGGCTCCATCATTTAGAGTAAAGATATATTTCGATATACTTTTATTATCATCATGGTCAGATTGAAAGTTGGAGTCTGTAAACCCCATAAGTTTCAGATCTGACTCACCATAAATCAACCATTGGTCCTTAGTATTTCTTAAACACTTAAGGATGGTTTTAACTACCTTCCAGTAATTTTCTTCAGGATTAGATTGGTATCTACTCACTACTCCTAGTGAGTATACCACGTCTGGTCTCGTACATGTTATTGCATATATAATAGATCCTACTGTCGAAGCATATAGAATTCTACCCATACGCTCTCTTTCTTTAGGAGTTATCGAACAATCCTTCTTAGAGAGAAAATTTTTTTGGCCTATTAAGAGAGCTCTTTTTGAAATTCTCCATGCTGAACCTCTTCAGCACAGTTTCTATGTACATGGACTGAGATATACCAAGCATCCTTTTAGATCTATCCCTATAGATCTTCATCCCTAAGATGTAGGATGCTTCATCCAAGTCCTTTATGGAGAATTATGATGACAACCAGACTTTTATTTCTTATAGTATGGGGATGTCATTTTCGATTAAGAGAATGTCATCCATGTACAAAATAAGGAATACCACTGTTGGACTATTTATCCATTTATAAATGCAGGATTCTTTTTCATTCTTAACGAAGCCATATATTTTGATCACTTTATCAAAATGCATGTTCCAACTTCAAGATGCTTGCTTTAATCCATAAATGGATCTCTAAAGTCTGCACACCTTGAACTCATCTGTGGATGTGAACCCCTCATGTTGTATCATATACACCTATTCAGTTAGTTCTCCATTTAGAAAAGCCATCTTCACATTCATCTATCAGATTTCATAGTCCAGGTGGGCAGTTATTATAAGTATTATTCAAATGGATTTGAGTATTGCCACTGGGAAGAATGTGTCATCATAGTCAATACCATAACATTGACGATACCCCTTGACAATCAGATGGATTATATAGGTCTCTACCTTTTCATCTGTGCCTTTTTATCTTTTGAATATCCATTTACACCCAATGGGTTTAACCCCTTCAAGTGGGTCAACCAATGTCCATACATCATTGATCTTCATGAAATCTATTTTTGATCTCATAGCTTCTAGCTATTTCTCAGAGTCGGATCTCTGCATTGCATCCATATAAGTGATCGGATCCTCATCATTCTCATCAAGTTTGATGGGATCACCATCTTGGATCAAGAATCTATAGTATTTGTCCGGATGGTGCGGTAGTCTACCAGATCGCCTTAATGATGTGGGTTCACTAGGCTTCGAATCTGATCTGATCAAATCTAACTTAGGTTCAACAGTCTGTATCGGATTTTCTATCTATTGAACTTCATCAAGTTCAATCTTAGAGGCAATAGTTCCTTCACTAAGGAACTTCTTTTTCAAAAAGGCTGCCTTAAGACTGATGAACATCTTTTGTTCATCAGCATGGTAGAAATAGTATCCTTTGGTCTCTTTTGAAAATTCTATAAATGTGCACTTATCAGTCTTAGGTCCAAGTTTATCTGTAATTAATTATTTGACATAAGCCGAGCAACCCTGGATCTTGAGGTGTGAAAGTGCTGGCGTACGTCCTGTCCATATCTCATATGGAGTTTTAACCATAGATTTACTTAGAATTCTGTTTAAAAGATAGCAAGCCAATTCGAGTGCATATCTCTAGAGGGATGTCGACAAGCTGGCAAAATCCATCATGGATCGGACCATGTCTAACAGAGTTCGATTTCTTCTTTCAGATACATCATTATATTATGGTGTTCCTGAAGGAATCCATTGGGAGAGAATCCCATTCTCTTCTAGATATATGTGAAACTCACCAGAAAGGTATTCCCCTCCTTTATTAGATCAAAGAGTTTTAACACTCTTTCTAGTTTATTTTTTTATTTCACATTGAAATCGTTTGAACATTTCAAACGAATCCAACTTATGTTTCATCAAATAGACATATCTAAATCTGGATAGATCATCTATGAAAGTGATGAAGTAGACATATCTACCTTTGGCACTAGTACTCATTGGTCCATGTACATCAGTATGTACTAGTCCTAAGAGTTCAGTGGCTCTCTCACCTTTTTCAGTAAAAGATGACTTAGTCATTTTATCAAGAAGATAGGATTTATAGGTTGGAAGCGATTCACAATTACTAAGTTCGAGGATATACTCTTGAGCCAACCTGCTTATCCTGTTCTTATTTATATGATCCAGTCTATAGTGCCATAAATAGATATCTATCACATTATCTAATCTAGGATGTTTGCCAGTTGAATAGACTACATTAACAAGTTGTGATAACATATATACACTATTATTCAATTGTCCATAGAAAGCAGTAACACCATTTACAATAACATTACAAACTCATTTCTTTATTAAAATTTCATAATTGTTCATAGCCAAAAGGCCTACAAAAATGATATTTAAAAAGAAACTAGGATAGAAATGACAATCACTAAGAACAACGGTATGAGATTCAAATACAAGTTTCAAAATTTTTAAAGCTAGAACTGAAACTTATCTTCCATCTCTAACGTTCAGGAATCTCTCATCTTGCTTGAATCTTCTACTAACCTGCAACCCCTGCAATGAATTTCAAATATGATAAGGACTTTCGGTATTCAATATCCAATCAGTAATATCATACACAAAAAAATTGTAAGAAGTTATCATATAAATACCTTACGCAGCAACAGCTTGCTTCTTCCTCTGCCTGTTCAGATCTAGGAAGGTAATATACTGAGGATAGTTTTTCTTTTAGTGCCTCCACTTCTTGCAGAAGAAGCATTCAGCTTGACTCTTATTGGGCTTGGTTTTTTGGGTCTGAGCCTGCACAGATGTCCTAGCCTGAACATGCACCTTCTTGGCTTTCTTCTTCTTGTTCTTCTTTCCTTTTTCAAAGGGTCGAGAATGAGAAGACGAACCTCCCACTAAGTTCACCGACTCTTTATGGAGATGGTGATCCTTCTTAAAGTTCTGAAGTAACTTTAGTAACCCATGGTAGTCAACTTCAGGCTTTGACATTCTATAATATGTAAGAAATGGAAGATAAGACTTGGGCAGTGAGTTCAGTATTGCATCTTTTCCAAGTTGTTTATGCAAGAAAAAGTCGAGCTTGTTCAAGCACTCTATCAGCTTGATCATGTATGGTACATGATCAATGATAGAGGCTCCATCCCGCATTCTGGCATTGAAGATGGTGCAACTAATCTTGTGCCTCTCAATATCATCGGATGTGCCAAAAGAATCCTCCAATACTTAGAGCATTTCATTTGGCTGAGCTGTCTCAAACCTGCAACTAAACTCATCACTCATCGCAACCAACATAATGCAATGCATCATGGTTCGATCACTAAGCCACTTCTAATAAATGTCTCTAACTGTTTCACGTGCATTGGCAGTTGGCTCCTCAGGTGCAAGATCCATCAGCACATATAAGATCCATTCATGCTCCAGGACAATCTTCAACTTTTGGTACTAGCTATCGAAGTTGGGTCCCACCAACTTATCATTGTCCAACAACGATCAGAGCGATAGAAAAGTGGCCATATCTGTACAAAGAAAAAAACATAACCTAATTAGTAATTGATTCATTTAACTTAAAGATTTGGATTTTAATCAAAAGGTTTCTCCCACTATTTTATTTGAATTGATAGCCTCTACCTCTAATTCGAAGAATTATCCTAATTCCTTAGTGGGTACTAGAATCCATATAGACTGTATATAAGTCCAACTTTGGTTGGTCCACCCATGTACATCTAAGGATAGGTTCATAACTAATTATTTTTCTAAATAATTTTTAGTAATTAAATTTTGCCCCAGGCCCTGATCAATTGGCTTTGGCCTTCTCAAAAAAGGGTTCAGTTAGGTCCAACCATTAACATGACCATATTTGACCCATCCAACCAATGAATGATCAGACCTAACTTTGATTGGCCCACCTAACCACCATTTAGAAAGATGTATCCAAGAGATCATATAATGAATGATAATTTCATCAACTAATAAGCACCAGGCCTTTGGGCCTCTAATAATTATCCAACTGATGGATCCATTATCATCCACTTTAATGAAAGGCTATGATTCAGTTATCATATAACTATTTTATTTTAGGAACCTAATAAATTTAGAAAATTTATTTATAGAAGTGAGTAGGTCAGATTAACCAGCTTGTCATGATCCTCCCACTGGCTTTACCAAGTCAGCTTAAGGAAGACCACTAACAGGCTGGTCTAGGAGCACTTAAATCAGTCACACTGATTTACTTAGCTGACATGGGTCAACTCAAATTGTTAAGTAATCTAATCAAAACTCAATCTCACCAAGAAGGCCAGATAAATGAGATCGATGAAAGGGTCTGCCAAAGCTTGCCTTAGATACTATAAAAAATGGCTAGGTAAGTGGACTGCCAATTAAAAATCATCGATCGTATGTGCCAAACTTATCTTAGACACCAACTAGTTTAATTAGTCTTGATTAAATCAACCTAACAGTTCGAGCTAGACCTCGTAGCCAAGAATCAAGTCCATTTGATTCTTGTTAAAGATATGAACTCGACCAACTACAACTACTGTAATTAATCTAGAGAATTCTTGACCTAATCTAAGATAATAATTGATTAGATTTAGTCAATTCTCTAATTAAGTCCATTCTTTAATCTAACCTAAGGGCTATCCCAATTAATGAACCTAATCCCCACTAACCCATTAATCCAATGTATTATGATTCATGTCATAGGATCTTCAATTTACAATCCTAGAACCTAATCAAATAACTTCTTAATTCTTAATTAAGTTTTGGGCTGAGGATTGGGGTTTGACTTTTCAAAAATAATTTTCAAGTTTGTAAAATATTTTTACAACATGATTCTATTAACCAAGTTGTATGTTTAATTCATAATCAATATGCAAGTAAAATAAACATAAAACTACTTTAGATCTAATCTAAATAGGTTCATGAAATTAAAATAATTTCAATAATAGTCAATCATAAATCTTCCTAGATTAAATCTAACATATTTATGATGATTGAAATCAGACTAAAATATTTTTAATTAGATCATAAAATCTCTTAGATCTAATCTAAAATTTTATGATCAATATATTAGATCAGCACGTATTAGGATAATCTTTTCACTGTAAGGGGTAAACCTTACAGCAGGATAAATAGATGTTACTTTTGAGAGTATCTTTTAAAGCTAAAAATGCTTATCCGATCAAATTCTCATGCATAAGCTTCTAACTGGCTATCCTAGGCATATTCTCCTTAAAGCTATCTTACGCATAAACTTATAGAGACTATTTTATGGATAAGCTCCTTGAGGTTATTCTACACATAAGCCTGTGGAGGCGATCTCAGGATCATCTCCTAGCCAAAAATTCTAGATATAAACTCTTGGAGGCTATTTAGATGATGAAGTTAGTCCAAACCATACATTTTTCATCTATTTATTATGTTGATTTCATCAAATCAATTCTAATTTATAGTATGATTAAGACAAGCATAATGTAACCATATTACCATATCATCAATCATTGATACACATATACACATAATGTGCTCATACCAAAAAAATGTATAAGAATAATAGCGTCTTAAGCAAAGATAAATCCATCAACAGAAATCCAACAACACAAAATTAGTGATACAAATCTAATAGTATAAATAGTATATATATTGATGATCATATATAATGATTCTTACTTTACTGATAGAAAACTCGATCACCATTATTCAGTAGTCCATACCTAGTATGTCCAATCAATAGATATAATTCGAACTCATCTTCGATCAACTTCAGCATAAAAAAATACTAAATTATTGCTAGTGTTTTAATTTCAAAGCTTTAATATCTGAATTAATCTTAAATCTATTTTTTCTATCATTTTTTATTCCATATTAAATAATTAAATAACCAAATTAGGGTTTTATCTTGAGTAACAAATTAGAGCATAAAATTTCTTTCTTAGTATCTTCTTATTTAGACGTTTGCTCCCATCCAGAATCAAATCCAATAATCAAAAAGAGCCATAAAATGGTTATCGTTGATGGTGGAAAACTTATGAGAAGACAAAACTGGTTGAACAACGGTATCTGATAGCCTAAGTTAGTCAAACAATGTAATCAAATCCTTTAGATCAATAAATAGGTGTCGAATCAAGGTTTGAATAACAAGTCAAAGATTACCAATGATAGGTTCATGGACAGCCAACAAAGGCTAGGGTGGTGGCCAATAAGATAGGTTATCATCTGTAATACCTTCTAAGACCCCTCTCTTGGGTCAACATATGATTCACAAAGTAAGAGTCTTGAATTATAGCTTAATAAGAATTGGCAATGATGAAATATATATATCCAACAATGCTTGGCATAGGTCGGATTGGGAACCAATATGTGCATGGCCACTAATGTGGTCAAAACCCTTTCACAAAGGTCAATCTGGATCGGATGCAAGGAAGCATGGAATCATCTATCGAGATCCATAGAATCAAGTAGAGAAAAAAAAGAGAGGAGAGATAGAAAGGCTAAAAAGAGAAACAAAAAGTAAGAAGAGGAGAGAGAGAAGAGAGATAACTCTCTCTTTTTTCTTCTTCTTTAAAATAGAGGAGTTTCTTCCCCTCTTCTCTTCTCATTATGGCAAGGACAGGGTCACAGCTAGTGGCTAATGGCATTGCCCGATGATGGCAAGGAGAGGATCATGTCGGAGACCATGGCCGGTGGATGTTAGTGAAGCAAAACAAGGAGAAAGGGGCTCGAAATAAAGGAGCTCTATTCATGCCCAAATCAGTAGCTTGCCAGTCCAAATCCATGTGACGATAGTGACTACATGAATGGAGAAAGAGAAGGAAGGAAGAGTAGAGTGGCTACCTTAGTTCGCGATGCCAAATGAAAGAGATCCGATGATCTGTTTCTGGTGAGATCCAAAGAAACAACTTGGAGAAGAGCAAGGAAATTGGTAGTGATTCCTTGAGAAATTGGTGCTAGAGTCTAAGAGAGGAGAAGAGCATCTTGTAATAGATGGAATCTAGGGCATTAATCCATGTTTGGAAGCCTTAGAATCCTTGGTTTCTAATGGGATCATGGTGGGAGTCATAGAAGACTCCTGATTAGAGTCTTCTTTTCCATCCCCTATATGTAAAGAACATGAGATCAATCAACCTGGGATACTTCGGGATGACCCATTGATCTGGGTTATTATATTCTTCCATCCTTAAAATAATTTCATCATCAAAATTAGCTTACTTGATCAATTCCAACTTTAAAAATACCCAACCCACTTATCATCATCGAGTTTTGAAATAGTCTACCTCTCAGAGTGCTTGCTCGACTAGTTCTTAGCATAAAAAATTATATGCATTTCAAAACTACATCCTTTCCATCTATAATACCTATCAACTTCTCTTGGTCTCTTTAAAACAAACAATAACTTCTTGACCTTGGCTTGAAATATCATAATTTCATGCCCATGAATTAATTTCATAAAGAAATCATAATTAGCTCAATCTACTATTAACAAAAGTAGAAGGCTTGATCATTGGATGCCCTTCATGTCCTATAACCTTCTTTCCTTTCCTAATATCTTTCTTGATTTAATGATTAGGCTTTGATCTTAGAAAAATCTCAGGCCCCCTGTAATAGATGAAATAGCAATATCAGAGCCATGAAAAAGATATCTATGCCCAAAACATTCTAGATCTGAGCTTAATCGAAGGACCATCAATTTGTTAACAACAAAATTGAGAAGCCAAGAGTTCTCCCTAGTATTATCTACAATACGAGAATTTACTCATGAAAATTGTATAACTGAATCAATAACATTGTCTTCTTTTTATCAATAAATCCTCTTTTACTAGGAAAATTGACTTAAGTCTTTCATCATAACAACTTTTAGATCAAAGATTAAATGTTTTTACTACAAGAAAAAGGATAATTAGCTATGTAAAAAAGTGTAGCTAAATTCTAAAAAAATATCGCTAATTATATCTACTGATGTAAAATGTGTGGAAAAAAATACGTCGGCAAAAGTGCCGTTGTTGATTTCATTTATCGATGTTTTCAAAAATTTCATCGAAAAAATAAGTTTTACCGATGTTACTATAAACATCGGAGATTAGTTTTAGCTATGCTAAAAAGGCATCAAAAAATAGATATTTATTGATGTAAAATAATTATCAAAAATATCAATTTTTGTTCATGCAAAATAAACATCGATAAAAATATTTTACTGATGGAAATTTATGTCTACAAATAAATATTTATCTATGCTAAATAAACGTCAGAAATAATAGTTTTTGTGATGCAACATAGACGTCGGTAAACTATTAGCAATGAAATATTTTCATCGATAAAAAATAATTTACCTATGCTTATTTTATGTCGGTAAATAATTTGTGACATAAAGTTACTTAAGTGTGGCCAAAGGTGACACGCTAGCACGCTTTCTGGTGATTGTTACATTAGATTTGGCTACATTTATTTATGTCGATAAATATTTTGCGATGTTAATTTACATCGGTAATGATAAAGCATGGCTAAAAGTGGCATACTGGCACACTATTTGGTAATGATTATTTAGATTTACCAATGCTAAGTTATGTTGCTATAACTCTTTACCTATGCTTCCTTTGCATCGCTAATTATTTTTACAAAAAAAAAATTAGATAATTTTATTTGTGCCAATTTTTTAAAACCTATAGACATTCATATAACATCCACATAACAAATAGCATAACATATAACATCCACATAATAAATAAACACATGCCAAAATCAAATTCATTCACTTTAAAACATCTATATAAAAAAATCATGTATATATACAAAATGTGTACATACTACATGTCCTTTTAAAAAAAAATACATCAAAACAAAATAAAACTTCATATTGACGGCGACATATCATAGACCTACATTAAATTAAAAAAATAAATTAGCAAACTAATTATCTAATATAAATGCTAAAATTATATTAATTAAAAATATTATAAAATAATACCGGTGGGGGAGGTAGCATCATCATCATCGGCAGAGTCTTGATCATAAGCATCAACAGGAATATCAAAAGTCGACGAGCGATGCATACGAAGATATAGCTCGTTGAGCTTTGCCCCAAATGCCTAAAGCTGGGATGAAAGCTTGGCATTGGCCCGCTGTAGGTCCACTATCTCCTCCTGATGTCTCCTCTAATTTTACCATGTCTCCTCTCCACCTCAGGCAGACGAGCATCATAAAAAATATGTGCTGCTCGAGAGGAGCTAGGAGCCACAACTCCATATCCCAATCCCATAACATAGATAGGTTTCCTACCGAGCACCTCATTATAGATATCATCGTTTGTGGATGGGGTAGAGCCCTCAACTGGGAGTTGGGATCATATCTCCATCATGCGGTTCTAATTAAAGAAAAATAAATATAATAAAAAATCTAAACTTTATGATGAAATTGAAATAGAGCTTAATCAATTAATACTCATATGTCTCTTCCTAGTCCTGGGAAGCCATTTGCCCATCGTCCGATTATGGATACTTTAGTAGATGTCAATCCACCCGGGCAACTGTCCTATCTCGATATCTCTCTAAAATTTATGAATGTAAGTATATTGATATAAACATATTCTAATAAATTATTAAAGATGTATGTATGTATACTTACTAGCTTATACAGATACTGTGCAAATGACTTTGATCCACCGTAATATGTCACCATGAGCCTCGACCTGCTCTATGAGGTCTTATCGTAGTAGGCCTAATAAACAAATGTAATGAAAATATTAGTGAATATATTACAATACCATATCAATTCAATAATTAATATTTTTATTATACATAATAGTTATACTTGATATGCAGGATCCTCGTATCTAGTGCATAAGAGATCCTAGTCGGGGCATGATATACTCTTGTGCGATATCTCATGTGCCGCCATCGCCCCACGTGCTTGAAAGACCTCCTTCCAGTGGGTATGGAGCTTATATCTGAATCCTCTAAGCAATCACCCCATATATCAAAGGATAGCCTCTCGCACAATTGGGGTATCAATCTTCTGAATATCAAAATCATATTACAAAAATAATATACAATATATAAGATTTATTAAAAATAAAAATTAAATAATTATTAAAAAATATATTTAGTTATCTATAAATGGTCAAGGAGGACCTACTGTTGTGGCCTCGTAACTCTGCACCAATCAGTTAGCATTAGGAGAGCGTACGAATGGATAATAACACCTATCTCACACACACGAATCTTTGATGTGGTGCTCTACTGGTATGACATATCTCGGTGGGATGACAATCCTCATCCTCTTCCTAGGATGTGCCCTCCTCCACTCCTCTAGCTTCTCATTTCTGGCGGCTCCACGTGTCCACCTAATAATAGTAGCTGCAGCAAAATATAAAACTTAAAATCAATTATTTATACATGATAAAAACTTAAAGCAAATATAATATAAAAAAATATAATATATAAAAGTAACCTATGATAGAAGATGGTGTGCCTGTCTCACCAGTAGTGTGCTGTTGAGATGAAGAGGTACCGACATCTCTATGTTGGTCCCCTCCATCAGATCATCCTCCTAGTGGCATAGCTTAAAATTAGTTATTTATAAATGATAATAAACTAAAGTAAATTAAATATAAAAAACTATAATATGTAAAATCAACTTGGACCAGCTAATATGACCATCTAGTCATCAGGAGACCACTATTGAGAAGCCGATGCACCAGCATCTCCTCGTGTAAGCCTCCGGGGTTGTCCTCCTGGTGCCATGTCTGTATCAAATAATATATTAGATATAATATAATATTGATAAAAATTATATCAATACTAAATAGTATATAAAATTTAAGATATATGAGTTTCTTAAAAAATTACATATTATCAATCAATGTCTGTATCTTCATCAGGAGGATTATCGACATCTTTATCATCATAATCTATCAATGTATAATCTTCCTCGTCATCATTTATGAAGTTATCATCATTGTCATCATAATCCTCCGACATGTTTAGATTTAATTTACTAACATTAATATTATCGAATTGCACATCATCCCTAATTAGAGGAGATGTGCTTCTAATGTCGGCACTGACTGTCCCAAGTCAGTTGTATTCTGTTCCTCTTGAAAAAAATCCTCATCTATTTCTATCTCGGAATGAACATCTATGTCATAAACACTCCTTGGTACAATCCTTTGTATAATATGCCATTCATCCTTATATCTCATATTTTTTAGGTATAATTCCTGCTTTGTCTGACTAGCGAGTATAAAAGAATTCGATTGGTACCATGTTCTTGCAAAGTTGATGCTTGTGAAATATGCATCTTTATGAATACCCATCCTATTATTGCTGATATCCCACCATTGGTATTTAAATAGGTAAACAAATCATTTTGATCCATATCTTAACTGTATAATATTGGAAAGGATACCATAATATTCAATTTTATTATTTTCATCGGTTTCCAATATCAAAATTCAACTATTTTGAGTCTATCGCTGCATATCAAGCTTCCTTGTATGAAATCTCATACCACCAACAATACATGAGCTATAACACGAAACCCTAGGATTGAGGTGGCATGCCAAATCATATAATTCCTTGGTTGCACCATCTTCTTTATTATGATATATTAACATCATCTACAACAACATACCCATAAGTTAAAATAAATCGGACTTTATATACATTACATGTAATAAAAGGTTGAATAAAACTGTTATTGTACTTACACGTTGTTTGAATCAAGCTACAAACTCTCTTCGATATCGTTCCTCAATATCTCTATTATTTTATTATAATAATACATCTCTATGCTCTCTATAATAAATACATGCTTATTATTTATTTTACCTCATAAAAAGTATATAATGTTGATTATGTAAAGATACTTACTCCATAAAATGATACATTTCTTCATAATTATTTAGTACATAGAAATGCACCAACTCGCATTCTTCTATATCCATATGTTTATGCTTTCTTCCACTAATAGGACAAACATTAACCTTGAAAGCAGATAATGTAGATTCAATGTAGTCCCACTCCCTATCTGCATTGCGCTCTTCATGATTGAGTTCTATTTTCACATCATCAAGGTACATCAAACAGAATGTAAGATACTCTGTGGAGATATATGCTTCTGCAATTGATCCTTCTAGATATGCCTTATTTCGCACATATTGTTTCAACTTATACAAGAATCTGTACATAGAAAATGATAAGAAACACGTAATTATTTTTTTATTATGATTGTAAATAAATAAAGAAATCAACTTTTTTATAATATTATTATCGTTCACATCCATTGATACTGAACTGACCCGACAAACAAAGCCTCCCTTGGAAGGTGAACCATCAAGTGTACCATAATATTGAAAAATAATGGTGAAAAAGTTTTTTCTAGCTTATACAATAATAGGGCAATATCTGATTGAAGCTTCTCAAGTATATCAAGTTGAAGTTTCTGACAACTTAATTCTAGAAAAAAAATATCCAATTTAGTAAGTACATTATGTACCTCTATGGTGGAGAAGCCATGCATCACAATAGGTATAAGATGCTGCAACATAACATGAGAGTTGTAACTCTTCATACTCAAGATACTGCCATCTTTCAAGTTCTTACGGCTTGAAATGTTGGAGACAAAACCATCAGAAAATTTTATGATTTTTATCCACTCATAGAAATTTCTTTTCTCATGGCCATGCAATGTATAACTTGCAGTTGACATTAAGAATTTCTACCATCACAGGGCACCAAGTGCAACTCATACCATATTCCCATTCTTTTCAGGTCTAGTCGAGAATTCAGATTATCTTTTATTTTTTTCTTGATGTTAAGAAGTATCCCGATAATATTATCATAAATATTCTTCTCAATGTGCATGACATCCAAATTATGATGATGTAGAAGATGTTGCCAATAAGGTAATTCAAAAAATATGCTCCACTTCGTCCAGTTCAACTCTTATTCATTACGCTTTCACGACCCCCAGAAATTTTGTCAAATTTAATACTACCAAGGTCTCTAGTTGTGCCAATATGTCATCTCCACTCATTATTCAAGGTGGCCCACGCATCTTTGACTTTTCATTGAAGTATCAATTTTGATGGATTCTTCAAGAATGATTAGATGGTAAAAATCTGCAATGACCCATATAGGCAATTTTTCTTTCATGCTTCAATCTAATGGAGCAGCTATCATTGTTGTAAATTGGACATACCAAATATTCTTTTATGCACCATCCAGATAGGTTGCCATATGTTGAAAAATCATTAAATATCCACATTATCATCGCATGTAATCAAAAATTTTTTTTACTAATTGAATCATATGTTACAACACCAATCTCCCAAAGTTCTCTCAATTCATCAATTAAGAATGATAGATAAACATCTATCTCATTACCAGGAGCTTTAGGTTCAAAAATAAACAATGATAAAAATATAAATGACTCTTTCATATATTTTCATGATGCAATATTATATGGCATTAGCATAACCGGCCACATACTGTAAGCATTGCTCATGCTTTCGAATAGATTGAAACCATCAGATGCTAGATCAAGATGAATGTTGTGTTGGTCACTAGCAAATTAAGAATATTGTTTATCAAATTTTCTCCAAACTGTAGAGCCTGCTAGATGACTAATGATGTTATCCTCAGAAATTCTCATCTCATGATGCCATCTCATCGCCTCAGCAGTCTTCAATCATTGATAAAGTCTCTGAAGTTTTGATGTTAATAGAAAGTATTTCAAAATCTTGTAAGGCCGCTTCTTATTTCTTTCCGAATCTTCAGCATACCTTAACTCACCATATTCTGAGCAACAATCTAAGTGTTGATGCTCTTTATAAAATAATGCACAATCATTCTTGCATGCATGTATTGGTGGATAACCCAGTCCAAGTTCATGCATATATCTTTTTGCCTCTTAATATGATTTTGGAAGTTTTTCACCATTCAATAATGCCTCCTTGACTAATTTCAATATAAAATCAAACGACTTTTGACTCCAACCAAATATGATTTTATCGTGGAGAAGTTTAATCAAGTACTCAAGCATCGAGAACTTCTAATAATTTGGATACAATGGCTCCTTGGCATCTCTCATAGTTTTTCAAAATGTCCATCATTTGCATTATCCATACTCTCAGAAGAGTTGTCAAAATACGCTCCTTCATATAAATCATTTAACATCTCATTGATGCTAATTGGTTTAGGCTATTGACCCATATGTTAATAGGTCTATTTTTTATTGAAAAATGTATCCTAAAGCCAATCATCTAAGTAGTAGATGATTGAAATTAGTATATGAATTATCTAATAATAATAGTAATTTGGCTATTTCATCATAAAAGTTCTATCTTTCTTAAATGTACTCCTAAATTATGATGAAGTTCTTAGAACAACAATCAATCAATAACGAAGGATTTATCAGATGGTTCTTAAATTGTTCACGATCAAATGATAAGTTATTAACAAGGATGATAACTTATCGAGTGTAGGTCGCTGTATGCCATATGCGTTAGTTGTCCTCGTAACCAAGTGGTGTGGAGATACTAGTATGGCATCCAGGTGAGATATAGGAGTACATCTACACTAAATGTGATCAATATAGCACTCTACTATCAAGAATAGCTAGCTAAGACCAATGGGTATAAGTGTCCCTCCAACTTGAGATCGCCATGGTGACTTGCGAGCAACTCATTGTACTTTGGTGCTGGACTGCCTGTATTTCTAATATAGATGATGAAAGATTTTTAGGTATAGTCAAGTACTTGGAGAGTTGGTGTGTGAGTCAAGATGGAATTGACCATTCCTGATTAACTTTAGAAAGAGAATATCTTGCTGTATTTCAATTTAGCAAAATCTAGGCCTAGGTAATCCTCATGAGGTGTCATGGGATTTGCAAAATTTTGAGACACAATAGAGATGACTTGTATAAGTATTTGATAGCATACTTGAAGTCATCTTGACCATTATTAGTCATAGAGATGAATTATACGGTAACCATGGGCTAGAGTTCTAGGAATATTGCTTTGCATACATTCAACCTATCCGGACGTTGGAAACCATTGCTAGATGGTAACTTCGATTGATGCTGAAATTAGTTTTTGTACTACTAACTTAGGTTTGAACCTATAGGGTCACACAAATTAGAGCTTGTCATCTGATCGGATAATTAATCGATGATTGAGAATCGTTTCGAGGTTAGACATTCAATGCAATTGATGTTTGACTTAATACAAGTGTTGCAGGAGGATCGATTAGCAATTGGATTGCTAATTGACTCAATTTGATTGAGCAATCAGGCTAAGATCAAATTTAATTAAATTAGATTTAATTAAAATTGATTTTGATTTAATTAGATTAAGTTTAATTGATTTATTGTATAAGCCAATTGCAGGAGAAGAATAATTTCTTGTTTGACTAGGATTTGGGTGCACCTGATTGACTTAGGATTTAAATTAGATTTAAATCTTGCTTTAATCTAATTTAATTAGGCTCCAAGTTAAACTAAAATCATTCTTAATTAAATTATATTTAATCTAGTTTAAATAAGATTTAAATTCGATTTAAAATAATTTTAACCTAGTCAAACAAGAAGAGTCTCAGTTGGACATCAATCGTTGTTTTCTTTTGAGTATCTTCTTCTTCATTATTTTATATAATTTTTATATGATAAAGATCTGACACAGAGAGAGAGGAAGAGGGCATGGGATCTGTGCTCCAAGGTGTTGGGGCATAGTAATCATTTTTGGACATGATCTGATCAAATCTTGATGCGAGAAGAAGAAGAGAAGATGGTCTTCTCTTAGGATTTTCTTGAGAGCCCTTCTTCTCAATTTTATTTATGATATTTTTATGAAAAAAATTTGAGGGTGTGATATCTAAAAAATTAGAAAAAAGTCTAGAGGAGAAGGTCTCCTCTAAACCTAGCATAATAGATGTTTTCAGGACATCAACCGTTGACATTTTGAGGGAGAAGATTTATCTTCTCTTAGGGTTTATTCCATATGTCTATTTATTTCTACTTTATAGGAGATCCAAGGGTTGGATTCTTCCCTTATTCCTCCTCATGTTCCTCATCTCTTGAATTATCCAAGAGATCCGAAGAACATGTATTTGATTAACCATCAGAAGGGATCTGTGAGAAGCTAGCACTTCGAGCGGATCTTCATTCGACGAATCTCTGATCTATGTTGCAGGTTTGTATGGATCACCTACAGAGGTCAGACGCATTTGCGGCTCTAAAGGCAACTACAGATTCAACCGTGGAGTTCTCGATCCATGCAATGGTAAGAGATATGATCTCTTGGTGACCTAGATGTGATCTAGGATTAGATCTAGAATTATTCTAGATCTAGGTATTGATATGATCAATACCACTTATGATTAATTTAATTTTAGATTTATATTTGCATCATAACATATTATAGATCCTTGATGTAGGATTTTGTAATTTGATTACATGTATGTTGTAGATTAAATAGTTTAATCAATGTCTTCTGCTACTCTTTATTTTGAAAAAATTTTGAAATCTATGCATGAAACCCTGCATGTTTTCTATCAGTGGTATCAGTGAAGGAAAAAAAAAGTTTTTTTCAGGTTAGATTCATTCAGATTTGATTGGATCAAGAGAGATTTTTCAAAATTTTTTTTCTAAGATCCTAATCAGATCTGAGACTCTTTAGATCTGATCTTATTGATCTGATAAAATAAAATAAAATAAAAATTAAATTAAATCTAATTTATTTATACCTTTATTTTGGATAATCCAATTATCCTATGATGAACTCGATGTTTGTCTGAGATTCTGGACGTAGTCCTGCAAGTGTCTGACCTCTACCGGTATCCACTTGGATAGGATCTAGAGATCTTCTCATTTTCAATCAATCCTCTAAAAATTGGATCTAGATCTTGTGAGGATTTGTGGTGCTCCCAAGCCTTGGGAGGCCACGAGAGAAGTTAGGGGGTTGGCTCCGAGGATTCCAGGGGCTTGGTTGGTGCTTCGAAGATCTAGGACATAAGGTGAAGCAAGAAACCAAAGTTGGAGAATCAAGATTGCAGAAAGAAGATTTTCTGCAGGTTACCAGCTCAGTCCAAAATTGGATCAACTATGTCTCAGTCCATAGGCAAAATAGAGAGCTACGCATTCGAAACTACTGGCATGGCACAAGACTGGACTGGCTCAGTTTCAGACTGAGTCAATCCAGTGGAACTTAGCCGACTCAGTGCGTGGAAAGAGTTACGCAAGGGTCTATTTTGGGCTAGGTCTGGGTTGATCCTAGGGGTCTTACGGCCTAGTTTGAGAGGTCTTAAGGGGGCTAATTTATGTATGGGTTGGATCTAGATCTAGAGGATTAGAGCATGGAAGATATGGGTGTACATGGGCTCGATGAGTGCTTTCATATATTGGATTAGCCGGAGAATTTTTTGGTCAGGCCTAATGACTATGTATAAATACATAGGTTGTATTAGGATTTCATTATGCTGTGGAATACAGACCTTTTCTCCCTCAACTCTCTTCTTTTCTTCTCTCTAGAGTTGCCACCCTCGGGTTCTTGAAGAAGGCCTAGAGAAGGGGGGCATCTCCCTCAAGCCCAAGAAGGGAGGCACCCCATCATAGATCTAGGTGGAGGATTGGTGGTGTGCTACCCATAGAGAATGTCATAGATTCCTTCAGATCCGTGTTAAAGATTAGGAGCTTCCACAACATGTTATCGGTGCTTGTGATGTCAAGGATGATTGGCATTCGAGCGATATCATAGATCTATAATTTGGTATTAGAGCTAGGTGATGCCTGGAATGTTGTGGAAGCAATATGGTATCAAAGCCAAGTTTTAGAGCCTGATTGTGTGTGGAAGAGTTAAGTTTCAGAGCTTGATGGTGCATGGAAGAGAAGGAGAAGTCGTACAAGGTGAAATTAGAAATCTACATAAGGATTCCACGGTATGTCTCAAATCTACCTTGTTATTATTGTGGTTTGGCCAACCGAAAGCAACGAGTTGAAGGTGGAGGTTAAGAGGATTAACGAGAAGGGATTTTCTTGGGATGAAAGGATTTGGTGCATGATTTGCTGATCGATCTTGGTGGAAAGGCTGGGGTGTATGACAGTTATGTGATAGACAGGGAACACTGGAGTGCTATAGTAGCATTTCCCTGAAGATGCAAGGCTGAGAGAGGCTCGACGATGCAACAATCGAGGGAGGTATCTCAATAAAGAGCATCAGAGTTCTCTAGAAAGATGGATAGTGTAGGGCTATTGAAGAGAGGTTTCCCAAGGGGTAATGGTCGAAGGAAGGCTAAAGAAGCGATTATACATCCTTCAATGTCTAGAAGGCGGGGAAGTAGTCGGAGATGTATTCAGTGATTCGATCAGAGCATGGATTTACGAAGCCTTGGGAGTGATGGAGATGGATGATCCATGGAGGTCCAGCAGATCAGGACTGGATGGCTGTAGAGTAGTGCAGAGATAAGGCCAGGGAGCGCTGGAGTGCTACAAGAGCGCTACCCTTGAGGCACACGGGGCTGAGAGAGGCTTAGTGGTGCAGCAGTCGAGGAGTGTATCTCAGCAGATGGTGTCAGGGGCTTCTCAGGGAGATCGAAAGTAGGTCTCAAAAAGAGTCAGGAGGTCTTAGGGAGCGCTAGGAGGTCTCAGGCAGTTGAAAGTATCATGGATCAAATTTCTTCTGTAGGGGCACCAGGGAGAGTCACAATTCAGGTGGAGGATGGTTCTTCGAGTGCAACTGAAGTGTTGGCTGGTGTAGGGGCAGAAGAGAAGGATTAGGATGAAATTTTCTAGAATTTAGTCACTAGATTTAGAAGAGTTGGATGAGCTCTTAGATTTTGAAGGTGCCCGTGGGTTGCGAAGGTGTTCGAGATGACTTCGAAGGGATCCATGGAGTGTGGACGGTTCGAAAGGGCAGCGACAGTGTTCAAGATGTAGTGGCAGGCTCAGCAATGCAACATTGAGTAGTTGGCCTCGAGGGACTTGGTGATACAGTTGGCTTCTGTAGCATCAGGTGGACTTCGGATATAGGTGGATCTCCGTAGTGGTGGCTTCATAAGTGAAGAAAAAATTTGGCATGAGTTTAGAGCGTTGATGATGCACTGTTTTAAGTGGAGTGGCATGTGCAGGTGGACAGACGTAGCTCTGAGGAGATCGTGTCAGGTGGTACAGCATGTACTAGTGCAAAAATGCTGTAGGTTCTCCAGAAAAGTTTAAAAAAAGTGATGCAGCTACTAAGCAGAAGGGATCCTATAATTTCAGGGTGGTGCAGAGAAGCAAGCATAAATTTTCAGTGATGGAGGCAGTCATCCTAAAAGCCTCAAGGGTGCACAATAGCTAAAGAAGATTGGCGAAGGCAATATTTGCATAGTGCTGTCGAGTGCGTAGGGATAGTGGGATCATGCAGGAGGTCATTATCGAGAGGTTTGCCAAGGCTTGGGGGCACCAAGATGGAGATTGTGAGGATTTGTGGTGCTCTCAAGCCTTGGAGGGCTATAGAAGGAGTCAGGAGGTTGGCTTCGAGGATTTTAGAGGCTTGGTTGGTGCTTCAGAGATCTGGAACACAAGGTGAAGCAAGAAACCAAAGTTAGAAAATCAAGACTGCAGAAAGAAGATTTTCTGTAGGTTAACCGGCTCAGTCTAAAACTAGGTAGGCTAAGTCTCAGTGCATAGGCAAAATAGAGAGCTGCGTGTTCGAAACTGCTAGCACGACATAGGACTGGGTCGGCTCAGTGTAGTGGAACTTAGCCAGCTCAGTGCTGAGACTGAGTCGGCTCAGTGCATGGGTAGAGTTACACAAGAGTCTATTTTGGGCTAGGGTCTGGGTTGATCCTAGGAATCTTAAAGCCTGATTTGAGAGGTCTTAAGGGAGCTAATTCATGTATGGGTCGAGTATAGATCTAGAGGATGAGAGCATGAGAGACATGGGTGTACATGGGCTCGGTGAGTGCTTTTATGTATTGGGTTAGTTGGAGAGTTCTTTGATCGGGCCTAATGGCTATGTATAAATATATAGGTTGTATTAGGGTTTTATTATACTGTGGAATATAGACCTTTTCTTCCTCAACTCTCTTCTTCTCTTCTCTATAGAGTTGCCGCCTTAGGGTTCCTGAAGAAGGCTTAGAGAAGGAGAGCATCTCCCTCAAGCCCAAGGAGGGAGGCATCCCATCAAAGATCTTGGTGGAGGATTGGTGGTGTGCTGCCCATAGAGAACATCACAGGTTCCTTCAGGTCCATGCTAAAGATCGGAAGCTTCCTTAACATGATATCGGTGCTTGTGATGTCAAGGATGATTGGCATTCGAGCGATATTATGGGTCTACAATTTGGTATCCGAGCTAGATGATGCCTGAAATGTTGTGGACGACAATAGATCTGATCTTGAAAGTCTTCAAAAACTCTTTTGAAGAACAATCATTGTCTCTTACAGCAGTGCTGCCTTCTTCATTTTCTATCCTATTTCACTTGCTTGGATCGCACCTAACTCATGCCCAAAACCTCTTGGATGTGGAGAGGAGAGAGAAGACCAAAAGGTGGCATGAAGAAGGAGGGAGAAAAGCTTTGTAGCATGGGCTAAAGGTAGAAGCTTTTATTCTAGGTGCAGACAGGGTTTATATAGACCTTGCTGTGCCATGCAATGCCACATCATTTCGGTCAATCATGATCTTTTATGCAATCAGATCTAAATCTGATTGGTAGGATGACATCATCCGATCTAATCAGATTAGAGTCCCTTAAAACTCTCCTTAGATGACACCAAGACTGGGTCAAACAAGTTTTCTTGGTGCCATCTAGTTTGATTCCCTAAAGCAACTAGAGTCCCATCTATGTGGGACTCCAAATCTTGTCCTCATGGGATGCACACCTCCCTAGGCATGTGCCCCTTACTTGTCTACTTTTTAGCTGGGGGACAAAACCTCAGGTTCTCTCCTATGAGTGCATGACACATAGACAGATGTTTAAGTGTCAAAGGTCAACATTTGACCAAAGTCCAAAGACGAGATTTAGCAGGTGATGAAAAATGGTAGGTGTTGTCTCAAATTTATTTCATAAGTTAAGACAATCCTTTTCTAACTTGGACAAGCTCCAGTCAGACCAAGTAAAGATTCCTGAGTGAGCTCAAACACATTTGGCTCAGTTGAGACAAGTTTTAATGATTATTAAAGGAGAACATTAGGCTCAATCATATGCTAGCATGACTTTTTTGAACCTAATTGAATCTTATTCAAATCAATTGAACTGGCTTAATCTAATTAATGATATCTAGATCTAAACCCTTATTTGTGTAACCCAATTAGATTCAATTCCATTTGGTAATGGGATATGTCGTGATCTCTATCATCGACATCATTGAAACACCTTTCGATGGTTCAAAACTTTTCTGATTCAGACAACTAGTATGATCGATCATCCAAATCATTCTAATTGCTCCCAAAGTCCACCAATGACACGTAGCAGCATATGCTGGCAACCCATCAAAACTGAAAGCAAACCTCTCGGTGTAGTTTTCTGTGTGATTAAGTTTTTCTATCTTGAGCTCTGATCGGATTAGGGTTAAGGTGATCTTGTCAAACCCTAATATCCATCATATGAATTAATCATTCGATTCAAGTCCAATATGAAAACCCTAATAGAAGCTCTTTCTATTATTTCACTCTGCCATGGCCATGGGCTTATGGACTTGATTCTTATGATCATCATAGAGTTGCTCCTCTTCTATCGAGGTAGATAGATCCCTTATTGGTGTAATTCAATTCCTACGATGAACATGCTATAGCCAACATACACCTCATGGTTTCGAATGGCTAGAAGATCAAGTTATGGTATAGTCAAACTACAACACCCTCAAGATGATCTGTCGATGCACCTCAAGTCAAAGAACCAGACACACCACTGCAGCTTCGAGCCAGTCATCGATGAGAAGGTAGACTTCCTCATGACTGCTCGAGGTGGTCACGCTTAGTGTTCTCGTTCTCCAACGAGTATCTATACTCTTATTTTGATGTCTCTATACCGTAGACTCAAGACTCATCCATCCTAAGAAAGTGATCGTACACCAATCTTCTGGATCAATCACCATCCTCATGATGATCCTACGGTCGAGAGCATTTTATGAGTTAATAATGAAAATTCATGTGTTAAATTTTCAACCCTTGAAAATATAGACTATCATTACCATTAACTCAAGAGATGTATCACAGACACTTTTAAATATACATTATGATAGAAAATAATTCATTTTATTATTTATAATCAAAATTATAATTTTGCTCTTAGAAGTGTATTACAAGTATCAGTCAATTTGGCTTCAAGGGCACACATATCTAACAAACTCCTACTTGTCCTAAAGCCAATTGGCTAGAAATCTAAGTCCCATCTTCTCAAGGTGGGCTTCGATCTTCTGCTAGCCCAACGGCTTTGTGAGTGGGTCTGCCGCATTGTCTACAAAGTCGACTCTCTTGACCTTGACGTAACCTTTTCTCGTAGTAATCATGGATGAGGTGGTATTACCGCTCGATGTGCTTGGATTTCTAGTGAGACCTCAGCTTTTTAGCTAGGGCTATGGCGCCATTATTGTTGCAGTATAGAGAAATAACATTCGATGGCATCACTTCGATCTCTATGGTGAACTTCTTGTACCAGAATGCCTCTTTCACAGCTTCTGACGTAGTGATGTACTCTACTTCCATGGTGGAATCTGCTATTACTGGTTGCTTGAAACTCTTCCAACTGATAGCACCACCATTACACACAAATAGACTCCTAGATGTCGACTTTCAATAATCTATATCGGATATAAAATCCATGTCTGTTTATCCCTGGATTAGGAGTTCTCCATTACCAAAAATCAACAACATATCCTTAGTTCTTCTTAAGTACTTAAGGATACATTTCACAGAAGTCCAGTGTTCTTCACCTAGATTCAACTGATATCTGCTCGTGACACTTACAACATGGGCTATATCAGGTCGTGTTCATAACATGGCATACATGAGGCTTCCTATTGCTGAAGAATAAGGGATCTTACTCATGCGTTCAATCTCCTCAGATGTGTTGGGAGACATTTTCTTAGAGAGATGAATACCATGTTTGAAGGGTACCAATTCCCTCTTGGAGTTTTTCTTGCTAAACTTCTTTAACACTTTCTCTATGTACATCTTCTGTGAAAGACCTAGCATCCTATTCGGTCTATCTCTATAGACCTTAATTTCTAGATTGAAGGATGCTTCTTCTAGGTCTTTCATGGAGAATTCTTTAGATAACCATATTTTAACTGTGGTCAACATGGGAATATCATTTCCAATAAGGAGGATATCATCCACGTACAGTACGAGGAAGACAATAATGCTCCCACTGATTCTTTTGAAAATACATGGCTCCTCCTCATTCTTGATGAAATCAAATAATTTGATCACATCATTAAAATGAGTATTGTAGCTCCGAGATGCTTGCTTAAGTCCATATATGGACCTTTGCAGCTTTGCATACTTTGTGATCAACATCACTGGATGTGAAACCTAGCAGCTGTTCCATATAGATATCTTCCTCAAGGTATCCATTTAAGAATATCATTTTCACGTCCATTTGCCATATTTCATAATCGAAATAGGCTGCAAAGCATAGCTACATAGCTACTGAAAAAGGTATCCTGATAGTCAATGCCTTCATGCTGACTATACCCTTTTGCCACTAATCTAGCTTTGAATATCTCCACATTTCTATCTGCATCAATCTTTCTCTTGTAGATCCATTTACACCCAATAGGTACTATACCTTCTGGTGGATCTACCAAGGTTTAGACTTGGTTTGAGTGCATCGAGTCAATTTCTGACTTCATTGCCTCTAATCATTTCTCGAAGTCGATATCCAATATCGTCTCATCATAGATTTTGGGATCATCACCATGAACCTCATTACTTACGAAGAATATTTCCTTTACTTCCTCTAAAATAGTACCTAAGTACCTCTCAGGGGGACAGAAAATTTTTTCCAATCTACGAGGTGAAGGAGGTAGTGATTGTATTGGCTCAACCTGATTTGATTCCATTTGATCCTTAGCTCGTTGCTCTTGTAAGACTTTCTCCTCGTGCTTGATCTGCTTTCCAATGCCGCCATCTTGGATAAACTATTTTTCAAGAAAGATGGTATGTCGACTCACAATCATATTGTGATCTTCTGGAATGTAGAAATAATATCCTAATGACTTCTTTAGGATATCCTATAAATTGAAACTCTAAAGGACCTATAGTCTAACTTGTCTGCTTGTTGTCTTTTGACATGAAGCCGGACAATCCCAAATTCTTGAGATGACTCAGAACTTGGTTTCTTACCATGCCATATCTTTATACGGTGTGGTAGGAATGATTTTAGTAGGAAATCCTATTCAGTAAGTATATTGTAGTTAACAGACTGTATCCCCAAAGAAAATTAGGAAGATCTATGAAGCTTATCATGGATCGGACCATATCTAATAGAGTCTGATTTCTCCGTTCTAAAATCCCATTGAGTTGAGGTATTGCTAGGTTGGAGTCCATTGAGAAGACTATGCCATTTTTCTTGACATAGTCCAAAAATTTCCGACTAAGGTATTCATCTCCTCGACCTGATCGAAGAACCTTAATTGATTTTTTAGTTTGCTTTTCAACTTCATGTCTGAATTTCTTAAACTTTTCAATGACGTCAGACTTGTGTCTCATAAGATATACGTATCCATACCGAGATAAATCATCAGTAAGGGTTATGAAGTAGTCAAAGTTGCCTCTAGCCGACACATCAAATGGGTCGCACACATCAGTATGTACTAGGGCAAGTAGATTCGTGGCCCTTTCTCCATGTTCTACAAAAGAAAGCTTAGTCATTTTGGCATGAAGACATGATTCACAAATTGAATATGACTCAAAAATCAATGGACTCAATAGTCCAATTTTTTCCAATTTGTTAACCCTATCTTTTGCTATATGACCTAGCCTTAGGTAACATAGATACCTATCATTTGGACTATTCCTGGATTATTTTGATCTTATGACATTCACATTTTGCTCGATATTAAGATAGATACATCAATATATAACTGGTAGAGACTGTTAATGAGAAAACCACTTACAATTTTATTTTTTTCATAAAGAATATTATAATGATCCTTAAGAAAACTAATTACATAGCCTTCTTGTGCTAAATATGAAATAGAAATCAAATTTCTGCTTGCAGCAAGTGATAAACATCATAAATTCATTAATAAAAGTATTAATTTATTAATTAATTTATATTAATTTTTAAGAATTAATAATTAATTTATATATAATTTTTAAAAAATTCATATTTTTATTAATTAAAAAATTAATTAAAAAATAATAAAAAATAATAAAAATTAAAAAATAAAATTTTATTATCAATAGAAAGAGCTTATTTTTTTGATCACAACGAAATAAATTTTAAGTAAAACGGAGCTAAAATGGAAAAGATATGAATTTTGAAAGATATAAAATAAATAAAAATTAAATAAAAAAAGAAAACGGCTCAGCCGGCTCCGTAAGCCGAGCCACTAAGCCAAGCCAAGCCATCAAGCCGACTCAGCCGTTGAAGCCATCAGCCGGTCCACGATCTAGGCGTGGACCGCCAGCTCAGCAAATTCCGGCGAATCAGAGATTGCCACGTGGTGGACCTAGACCCCTTAAGGGTCTACAAAAATTTATCGCGGCTCACAAGGGTAATTTAGTCTTTTCGTCTGACAACATCGCGCCTATCAAGTTTTTGGCGCCGTTGCCGGGGAAGGTTTTTGATTTTTGATTTTGATTTCTTTGATTTATTAAAAATAATTTCGGCAAATGCACCAAGTTTTTGGCGCCGTTGCCGGGGAAGGCACGGATATTAAATTTTTGATCTCTTTGATTTTTCTATAAATAAATTATAAATAAAATTTTTATTTTCTTGCTAATTTTTTTTATTTATTTTGTAGGAAAAAAAAAAAGAACAAAAAGAATCAGAAGTTTTGCCTGGTGAGATCAATCCTAACCCTAGTTCCTCTTTTCTTTTTATTTATTTATTTATTTATTTTATTTTTAAATTAATTTTAAAAAAAATATCCATTTAAACCTAATTAAAAGCCTCATGATAAGATTAGAAATCCCTAACTGTTTAGAGCATGCATCATATTAGTTTTATTTTTATTTTTTTTTATTTTTATTTTTTTTGGTGATTGCTGGAGGCAAGGTAAGCCTTTCAGAATTCAATTAGTTGCATGCATCTAGTTTAAATTGCATAAAACCCTTTGATTGAATTTTTTTTTTTTCGTGCATATTCATATTAAATCAAATTAAGGGCACAACCCAATTAAACAAGATAAGGTGGGGATTTGATCACCCTTCCTTAGCCCACAAACAACCAACCAACATCCTGCATTGACCTAAGCCTTTAAATTAAAATCAATTAGACATCAACCCTAGGAACTCGAGCTCAATAGGATAAGGAATCCTAAGAGTTGAACCGGTTAGGATAAGTCAATTTGACTGGTGTCTAGGAAAGTGGTTCAGGGACGACTGCGGCCCGAAGGAAGGTGGTTTCTAATTGGTTCCGTTCGCTTACCTGGCCAAGCACAATTGGTGTCTAAGGCAAGCAACGGGGGGACTCCCACCAACCTTACACTTACCTGGCTAGTTGATTGGCTAATCCTACACTTGGAGGGCTTGAAGGTGACCTTGGCAGTTAGGAGCTGTCTAGATCTAGGATAACCCTTAGTCAGGATTGATTGACCAACTTGATTGCTAACCAACATCAAACCTAATTAAACTTAATTCTTCTCTTTCTTCTTAGTTCTAGGACTCCTTAGGACCTCTTCTTTAGAACTCTTCTTTCTTTCTTCTTCTTACTCCTCTAAAAATAAAATAAAATAAAATAAAATAAAAATTAAACTAACTAAAAATTAAAATTAAATTAAATTAAATTAAAATTAATAAATAAAAATAATTAAAAAAATTAATTTTTAATATAATAAAATAATAATAATAATAATAAAATAAAAAAAAATATTCTAAAAATTTTTAAACCATACATTAGGGTTACACTAATACATGCATGGTAGGAAATCGCTTTTTCTGATTTAGTTGAACTTAATTGAATGGTTGATTCACATTAAACATAATAATCAAATGGCTAATATGAAATCTAATAGTCCAAAAATTAGATAAAGTTGACCTTCTTGCTCAGAAAATAGATCAACTCCTAACCCTAGGTCAACAATCTCCTGCACAATTCACATCATCTTCTAATTATCAGGAGAATTATTCAATCTGTGCTAGTCCAACCCATCATGTAAGTGAATATCCTATGACTGCACAGTTTCCATATTTTATCCAAGAACAAGTTCAAGCTACTCAAGGATACTCCAAATTGATTAATGATCCCATTTTCAAATTCATATAATTCAGATTGGAGTAACTTTAATTTTTCTTGGACATCCCAACAGACTCAGGCTCAGACCCAAATTTCACTTGAGCAAAATTATCAAAATTATGCCTATAATAATGGTCAGCCTAGTCAGTTTAACCAGCCATCATATTATAATCAGCCTTCATACCCACCTCCTCAACAGACCAATCTAGCTGATGATAGATTTAACCAACTTCAACAATTAATTCTAACTCAACAGCAATCTATCGCCAGACTAGAAGCTCAAATAGGACAATTAGTTGAGTCTAACATGAGGAGAGAACTAGATCAACTACCGAACCTACCAATTTCAAACAACCCACCTAATGACCACCAACCACCTGGATTAAATTATCAATCTAATGTTTCATCTAAGAATCTCCAATTTGAGAATACCAAAGTAATTCCTGAACTTAAAAGCTATAGGATTCTTATGGACCCATACCAAGACCAGGTGAGAGAGGCTAGTACTGATGCTAGCCAAAATAAAAATTTAGAGGAACTGGTTAGTACTGAGACTAACCACATAGAAGAACCCAAGCCAGGAATTAGTACTGATGCTAGTTCCAGTTTAAATGAGATAGAAATAAGGGAAAAAGAGAATAGATGATTTACCCGAGACTTATAAACCTAATGTCCTATTCCCTTCAACCCTAGAAGCTGGTTCTTCTTATAAAAATCAAAAGGCATGTAATGAAATGTCAATGGAGTTGTTTAAGCAGGATCACATTAATTTACCTCCAGAATTAAAACCGCCTTTAGTCACCATTCCAGCACCCATTGAATCAAACTTAACTCCTAAAACTCCATTCATGAGCATTTTAGAAGAACAAATAGGAGTAATTCTTAATAAACATGGGTCTGAGAATGGAATCATAAAATTATATCCCTAAAAATTAACAGTGAATATATCAATAATGGGATTAAAAATCAAATCAACTTTCTGAGATTGGCAATCCAAAACCATCCGAAACCATTGGTTGCGGTGTGCGGTGCGGCCGGTCCACGCGGTCCATGGGAACAGTTATTGCGCGATCGGACGGATGTGGTTGTTTGCGGTCAATCGGACGGCTTGGTTGCTTCCGAATTTTATTCAGATACAAACATCACGGATACCATCGGACGGCAGCGCTGATCCAGCGATGATCATCCAGAATGTGCCGGCGGTGATCAAGACTGAAGCTGATTTGCGGCCAGATTTCCTCGATCAAGCGCGATCCAACGGCCAGAATTTAATCTGACCCGATCTGAGCTTATCTGCATTGATTTTGATGATTTTTGGAGTTGGATTCATTGACCTGGATTTTATCAATTTATCAGAGTTATCAGAGCTTTTTATTCAAATTTTATCCATTTATTTTGATGATTACAAAGGCATTAGTCCCATTTGCCTTTAGAAAAAATTCCAGCCCTCCTAGCTCTATAAAAAGGACCCCAGGCCATCAAAATTTATCTCCGATCAAGGTGAAGCTTTGGTACAGGGCGAAGCCAGGCTATGGGTTAAAGGCTGCTTCGAAGCAACGGGTGCCGAGAAGAAGAGCCGAGCTTCTACACCATCTTTCTGCCAATGCCGATCCAAGATCAGAGATCAGGCTATTTTATTTTATTATCTTTTCTTTTTAAATTTTATGTATTTAAATTCTAAAATTTTAATTAATAAAAATTTTATTTTTGCATTTTAATTTCTTGCTTTTTATTTTTATTGTAATTTAATTTCAACTTTAATTATTATTTTTGCAAGTAGATGCTAAGATCTAACTAGTAGATCTTAGTACCAAGTTTAAATTCCTGCACCTTTTAATTTTTGCTTTTAATTTTCCGACTTCACTTTTGAAAAAATAAATTTTTTTTTTTCTTTTCAAAAATCAAAGATTTCAAATCTAAAAACACTACCTTCCCTGTGGATTCGACCCGACTCACTACTATCTACGCATTTTCAATAATTTTAAGAAGTCGGATTAAACTGATAAACACGGTGTCTTAACGATGTTATTGTGTCTGGCTGATTAAACTTAGTTTTGGGAGGCAACCCAATTTTAGTTTTTATCTAAGTAATTTGAATAAGTTGGAGGGAGAGCTCAAATTTAAAGGCATGTGCTGGACCAAAAATTTACTGAGTTAGGTGTATTCTTCCATTTTTTTTATTACATCCTTTATTTTTTCTTCTCCATTGAGGACAATGTCGATTAAGTTGGGGGGAGAGAAAAATAAAAATTTTAAAATTTTAAGTCCTCGAAAAAGTTAGTATTTAGTATTTAGATACTTGATTATGCTTAAGAATCGAATTAAACTAAGCATTTTTAAAAGAAAATTGATGCACAGATCAGAGAATCTATGAGATATTGAGGAATCAAGTATTAAGAAAATTCAATAAAGAGTTAAGTCCAGAACATAAAAAATTTTTTTTCTTGGAGCATTTCTAATTATTTCTACTAGCATCAAAGAAAAGTCTACTTTTTATAGGCTTGTGTAGGGTAACTATACGTTTCTTCATATAAAAATTTATTTTAATAAAATAGTTTCCAAGTACTTCTCACTGAGTAACCGGGCCTCTTTGCCTAAGCAAGCATTGAGTTTCGCGTCAAAAGGTGGGAAGGGCAAAGAAGCTCGTTGTAAAGCTAGTCTTAACTCGTAGCCTATTTGATTCGAGCTAGTAAGCCCGAGGGGTATTCTATACCTAGTGCCCTAAAGCCAACTGGTTTGGGAGTCATTGGCCCAAGACTCGCTACATGGATCAAATAGAAAGCTTAAGGAGTTAAGACACTCAATAGTGGTACAACGTTAAAAAAAAAAAAAAAAAAAAAAAAAAAAAAAAAAAAACATTGGTTTCCCACCGAGTAACCGGGTCCCGTTGCCTAAGTAAGCAATGATATTCGCATCAAAAAGTGGGCAATGTGAAAATAAAAATTAATAAATGAAGGATGGAAGTAGCAATACACCTGCCTATATGAAAGTTTAGACAAATCAGAGATAAAAGTGGAATAATTTAGAAAAAGTTCTGAAAAATTTAATGTTCTTTACTTAATTTTTCTATTGATAAGTATTAATACCCCAATGATATATCTCATTTAAGCTCTACTGAATATCAATGGCCATTTTGAAAATTGCTTAGGTAAAATTCGAAACTCTAAAGTTAAAAGGTATTTAAAACTAAATTCTTTCTTTACTCGAGGACGAGCAAAGCTTAAGTTGGGGGGTGTGATAAGCATCATAAATTCATCCAATAAAAGTATTAATTTATTAATTAATTTATATTAATTTTTAAGAATTAATAATCAATTTATATATAATTTTTGAAAAAATTCATATTTTTATTAATTAAAAAATTAATTAAAAAATAATAAAAAATAATAAAAATTAAAAAATAAAATTTTATTATCAATAGAAAGAGCTCATTTTTATGATCACAATGAAATAAATTTCAAGTAAAACGGAGCTAAAATGGAAAAGATATGAATTTTGAAAGATATAAAATAAATAAAAATTAAATAAAAAAAAAGAAAATGGCTCAGCCGGCTCCGTAAGCCGAGCCACCAAGCCAAGCCAAGCCATCAAGCCGACTCAGCCGTTGAAGCCATCAGTCGGTCCACGATCTAGGCGTGGACCGTCAGCTTAGCAAATTTCGGCGAATCAGAGATTGCCACGTGGTGGACCTAGACCCCTTAAAGGTCTACAGAAATTTATCGCATCTCACAAGGGTAATTTAGTCTTTTCATTCGACAACATCGCGTACCTATCAGCAAGCACGTAATAACAATTCCTAAGTACTAAATCTAAGCCAGACGGTAGTCGAAGAGGATAGGTTCCCATGGCCACAATAGCAACCCTTGCTCCATTTTCGACGTGTAGGATCATCTCACCATCCCTCAGCCTCCTGCTATCCTCAAGATTCTGCATGGAAGTACACAAATGAGCACTAAAATTAGAGTCAAGCACCTAACTGGATGCAGAAGAAATTGTAAGATTAGATTCAATAACGAGCATACCTTTAGAAGGACCTGTCTCCTTCTTATTCTTCAAGATAACTAGGTATGTAGGATAGTTCCGCTTTCAGTGGTCATCAGTATTACAATGAAAATACTTTTCTTTGTCAGCGGCCTTCTTCTTTAGCTCTACCTTCATTTTCTTTCCTCCTTCCATCTTCTATTTTTTCATAGACTTCTTCTTCTTTCCAAAAAATTTTCTTTGGAAAAAGTCTGTTCCATAGCAAGTATTGAGCCTTTAGAACTTTTCATAGAAAACTCAGCAGTAACCAGCATATTCATAAGCTCGGCCAGAGTATTCTGAAGTTTATGTATATGGTAGTTCATGATAAACTGCCCATACGCATCAGTCAAGAATTGCAGAATTATATCATTCTACAGATCCTGATCTAACTTCACTCCAAGCTTCTCAAGCTTTTTCAAGTCCTTGATCATCATCAAACAATGATCTTAGACTAATTATCCATCATGCATTTTAGCCTTAAACAGTCATTTAGTGATCTGATATTTGACTGTGCGACTCTGTTCACCAAACAACTCTTGCAGGTGAGCCAATATTTGGCGGACAGTCTTGATATCTTCTTGTTGATGCTAAAGCTCATCAGACATCAAGCCCAACACGTAGTATCTGATCTTATTATCTTCATCCATTCATTTGTCAAGAGACGCTCTTTGTTCAGTGGACGGATGAGCTGGTAAGGTGGGGAGATCCTGGTCCAATACATGAGTCAACTTCTCGAAATCCAAAATAATTTTGAAGTTTTGAAGCCAATCCTTGTAATTGGATCCGATCAATCAATGGGTGTCCAGGATATGGGCTAGTGGATTGGACGTAGATATTTTTTTTTCTATAGAGAGTCAAAGATTTTAGTTAGATTTTATAATTAAGATTTGCCCAATTTATTTAAAAATTTGATTTTTTAAATAAATTAGCTTTCACTATTTTCTTGGATCCCTACACTTTCTCTATAGAGATGCAAAAATCTCCATAATTACGATTTCTAATGGATAGTGTAGTTCCACAAACTGACTCATCACCTCACTTAATAGTTATTAGTAATGGATTAGCCAATAAGTGAACAACTTTTGTCCAATAATTCTCTAATCATGGTGCACTCAGGCTTGATCTCTAATTCATGAATCTCACCATGCCTAGAATATTGATCCATTCCTTAGTTAAGTCAAACCCACCATTTGCACAGATTGGATTCCTAATTGAGTCTCTCACTGTATTCAAAATATTGAGCCCAATCCATCCTCCAGCCCCTAGCATCCAATGCCTAATAAACATGGTTGCATCTTTTTGGTGCAACTGAACCATTATGACCAGTCAAGAACAATCAACTTCAGAAAGGGCCCACATATCTACAATGGTGGAAGATGTTAGACTTAATCTTTTCTTAGGAAGATTTGATTTAGGTCTCTTTAAACTTGACTTGACATAGCCATAACCATTATGACTAACCTAGTGGCATGGGTTAGCTCAGATTGTTAGCCACCTTAGATTAGAACTGAGCCGACAAATATGGCCAGGTAAGTGAGACCGGTGAAAGGGATATGCCATTAACTTGATAAGAACGTATTCAAGTCGAGTAGCTTTCAATTAAAAATCAGTCGATCGTATCTGTCAAACTTATCTTAGACACCAAATTATTGAGCGAGAACCAATTGGGTTAGCCAACAATCCAGACTCTAACCATTGAGCCTAATTAGGTCTTAACTTGATCGATCACTCATGTGACTTGACTCTTACCTAGACTTAATCCTATTAGGCTGATCAATTTAAGCACTCTTGATCCCATCTAACCAACTCTTGATTCGATTTGATCAATCGTTAGACCTAATTGAGCTACCCAAGCTCGAGCCAAATTTTATGAATATGTCTTAGATCTAAAAATTCTCAATTTTAGATCTAATATGTTTCATAATCTTAATTTTTAATTAAGTTTAGGATTCATAAACAAAACATGTATATAAAATCCTAGGATTTCAGAATCTAGGATTTTGTAGAAAATAAGTTTTAGATTTATTATTAAGGATGAACACGCAGCACCCCTATACATCATAAGAATATTCCATCGAATGAGAGGAGAGGGTTTTTAAATCCTACTTCGTTCTTATGATCGGACGGCCAAGGGGAACGCCTTAATCAGAAATATTATAAATTTATAAAACTAGTTAGATCTACATCATATATCACATATATAAAAATTGATCTAACTAAAAACATGTTTTGCATACATCTCATGCATCATATCATGCATATTTTTAGATCTAAATTATCTCATAAACATCTAAAAAATAAGATTTAAATTTGATCATATTAAATTAAAATTTATTCTAGATAATTTTGTAGAACTATTCTACAACTAGTCTAAACATGCATCTATCATATCTCATATGAATAAATTAAATAAATTTATTTTCTATTTTTTAGATCTAATTATGATATTTATAATATTAAAAAATAATAAATAAATAAATCTAATAATTATAATTAATTAAATTAAAATTATAATCATGTTAGACTACACATAGAATAATTCTATTCCTAGTCTAGTCATGCATCTCATACATCTTAGATCTAGATTTTTTAATTTTAATTTTTTAATTTTAGATTTAATCATATCTCATGTGACATCTAAAATCATCTAATTATTAGATCAAAAATAAATTAAAATTAGATCTAATAAATTTTGGAACCTAGCTCTGATACCAGTTGAAGGAAAAAATCTTATTTTTCGGATCAGATTCGTTCAGATTTGATTGGATCAAAAGAGATTTTTTTAAATTTTTTTTTTTAAGATCCTAATTAGATATGAGATTCTTCAGATCTAATCTTATTGATCTAATAAAATAAAATAAAATAAAAATTAAATTAAATCTAATTTAATTATATCTTTATTTTGGATAATTCAATTATCCTGTGATGATCTCGATGTTTGCCTGAGGTTCTGGACGTAGCCACGCAAGCGCCTGGTCTCTACTGGTATCCACTCGGGCAGGATCTAGAGATCTTCTTCTTCTCAATCAATTATCCAAAAATTAGATCTAGATCTGATCTTAAAGGTCTTCAAAAACTCTTTTAAAGAATAACCATTGTCTCTTACAGCAGTGCTGCCTTCTTCCTTTCTTGTCTTCTTTCACTTGCTTGGATCACACCTAACTCATGCCCAAAATCTCTTAGGTGTGGAGAGGAGAGAGAGGACTAGAGGGTTTCATGAAGAAGGAGGGAGAAAAGCTTTGTGGCATAGGCTAAAGGCAGAAGCTTTTTATTTTAGGCGCAGATAGAATTTATATAGATCCTGCTGTACCATGCAGTGCCACATCATCCCGACCAACCATGGCCCTTTGTGCAATCAGATCTAAATCTAATTGATGGGATGACATCATTTGATCTAATCAGATTAGAGACCCTCAAAACTCTCCTTGGCGCCAAGACTGGGTCAAACAAGTCTTCTTGGCACCATCTAGTTTTTCCCTGAAGCAACTGGAGTCCCATCTATATGGGACTCCAAATCTTATCCTCATGGGGTGCACACCTCCCTAGGCATGCACCCCTTGCCTGTCTACCTTTTAGTAGGGGGATAAGGCTTTAGGTTCTCTCCTATGGGTGCATGACATATGGATAGATGTCTAAGTGTCAAAAGTCAATATTTGACCAAAGTTCAAAGATGAGATTTAGCAGGTGACGAAAAATAGCAGGTGTTATCTCAAATTTATTTCATAAATTAAGACAACCCTTTTTTGACTTGGACAAGCTCCAGTCAGACCAAGTAAAGGTTATTGAGTGAGCCAAACATACTTGGCTCAGTCGAGACAACTTTTAATGATTGTTAAAGAAGAATATTAGGCTCAGTCGTGTGCTAGCATGATTTTCTTGAACCTAATTGAATCTTATTCAAATCAATTGAACTGGATTAATCCAATTAATGATATCCAAATCCAAATCCTTATTTGTGTGACTCAGTTAAGTTTAGTTCCGTATGGTAATGGGATACATCATGACCTCTATCATCAACATCATCGAAACACCTTTCGATGGATCAGTACTTTTCTGATTCAGACAACTAGTATAATCGATCATCCAAATCATTCTAATTGCTATCAAAATCCATCAGTAACACCTAGTAGCATATGGTGGCAACCCATTAGAACTGAAAGCAAACCTCTCGGTGCAGTTTTCTATGTGATTAAGTTTCTCTATCTTGAGCCTCGATCGGATTAGGGTTAAGATGATCTCGTCAAATCCTAATATCCATCATATGAATTAATCATTCGATTCAAGTCCAATGTGAAAATCCTAATAGAAACTCTTTCTATTATTTCACTCTGCCATGGCCATGGGCTTATGGACTTGATTCTCATGATCATCATAGAGATGCTCCTCTTCTATCGAGGTAGGTAGATCCCTTATTGGTGCAATCCAATTCCTACAATAAACATGCTATAGCCAACATACACCTCATGATTCCAAATGGCTAGGAGACCGAGTTATGGTGTAGTCAAACTACAACACCCTCAAGGTGATCTGTCGATACACCTCAGATCAAAGAACCAGACACACCATTGTAGCTTCAAGCCAATCATCGATGAGAAGGTGGACTTCCTCATGACTGCTCGAGGTGGTCACGCTTAGTGCCCTCATTCTCCAACGAGTATATGTACTCTCACTTCGATGTCTCTACACCGTAGACTCAAGACTCATCTATTCTAAAGAAGTGATCGTACACCAACCTCCGGATCAATCACCATCCTCATGATGATCCTACGATCGAAAGCATTTTATGAGTTAATAATGAAAATTCATGTCTTAAATTTTCAACTCTTGAAAATATAAACTATCATTGCCATTAACTCAAGGGATGTATCACATGAAGAAAAATCCTGATTTTCCAGACCAGGTTCGTTTAGATCGGATCGGATCAAGAGATATATTTCAAAAATTTTTTTCTTTGATTCTAATCAGATATAAGATGTTTTAGATCTGATTATTATTATTTTAGAAATTAAAATAAAATTAGATAAATTAAATTAGATTTAATTTATCTTGATGTGGGTAATCCTATTACCCATTAATGATCCTGTATGCAGTGGAAGGTTCTGGATCTAGTCATGCAAGTGCCTGGCCTCTATCGGTATCCACTCAGGCTGGATCTGGAGATTTTCTTCTTCTCTATCACATCTCCAAAAATCAGATCTGGATATGATCTAGAGGATCTTCAAAACTTCTTTTGAAGATCAGCAGTCGTCCTATGCAGCAGTGCAGCCTTCTAGCTTTCAGTCGCCATTCTTTGATCTGGATCGCATCAACCAAGAACCAAAACTCTTTTGGACATGAAGAGGAGAGGGAGAAGACACTTTGGCATGGAGGAGGAGAGGAGAAAAGGCCTTGGGGCATGGAGAATTGTGATTCCTTTCAATCTCTTCAATTTTTTTTCCTTGAGTTGGGCGCATGGTCTCATTTATAGACTAACTGTGATCCAACTCCTCTTCTTCCCAACCAATCACAACTCTTTATGAAATTAGATCTAAATCTGATTGATGAAAATAGAGTCCCCTGGATTTCTCCTTAGAGGGTGCCTAAGATCAGTCAAAGTTGGTTCCCTAGGAGAACTCTAATTGAAATCCAAAAAGAAGATGGAGTCCCTGTCCAACAAGGACTCCTAGGCGCCTCCAACTTGGGCACACGCCAAGGGTGGCATGTGCCCTCTTCCTTGCCAGGTTCTGGTAGGGGGACAAGCCCCCACCAGCTCTCCAATAGGTGCATGACACATGGACAAAAGTCAAAGTATCAATGGTCAACATTTGACCAGTCAAAGGTAGACTTTTGACTAAAGTCAAAGAACAAGAAATGGCAGGTGACCAAAAATGGTAGGTAATGTCTTACAAAATAAGACAACCTTTTCTGACTTGGACAACCTCCAGTCAGACCATATGAAGGCCTCTGAGTGAAAACAAACTCCTTTGGCTTAGACAGGATAACTTATTTGTGATAGCAAAAGAAGAACGTTAGGTTCAATCGAGTGCTAGCATAATTTTCTTGAACCTAATTGAATCTCATTCAGATCAATTGAACT
>QRFJ01001196.1:415592-466288 GCA_006176705.1 Cocos nucifera
CTTTTGAAGACAGCAGTCGTCCTATGCAGCAGTGCAGCCTTCTAGCTTTCAGTCGCCATTCTTTGATCTGGATCGCATCAACCAAGAACCAAAACTCTTTTGGACATGAAGAGGGAGGGAAAGACACTTTGGCATGGAGAGGAGAGGAGAAAAGCCTTGGGGGCATGGAGAATTGTGATTCCTTTCAATCTCTTCAATTTTTTTTCCTTGAGTTGGGCGCATGGTCTCATTTATAGACTAACTGTGATCCAACTCCTCTTCTCCCAACCAATCACAACTCTTTATGAAATTAGATCTAAATCTGATTGATGAAAATAGAGTCCCCTGGATTTCTCCTTAGAGGGTGCCTAAGATCAGTCAAAGTTGGTTCCTAGGAGAACTCTAATTGAATCCAAAAAGAAGATGGAGTCCCTGTCCAACAAGGACTCCTAGGCGCCTCCAACTTGGGCACACGCCAAGGGTGGCGTGCCTCTTCCTGCCAGGTTCTGTAGGGGACAAGCCCCCACCAGCTCTCCAATAGTGCATGACACATGACAAAAGTCAAAGTATCAATGGTCAACATTTGACCAGTCAAAGGTAGACTTTTGACTAAAGTCAAAGAACAAGAAATGGCAGGTGACCAAAAATGGTAGGTAATGTCTTACAAAATAAGACAACCTTTTCTGACTTGGACAACCTCCAGTCAGACCATATGAAGGCCTCTGAGTGAAAACAAACTCCTTTGGCTTAGACAGGATAACTTATTTGTGATAGCAAAAGAAGAACGTTAGGTTCAATCGAGTGCTAGCATAATTTTCTTGAACCTAATTGAATCTCATTCAGATCAATTGAACTGGATTAGTTCAATTGATGATCACCAGATTTAAACCCTTATTTGTGTGACCTAGTTTGGTTCAGTTCTATATGGTAATGGGATATGTCATGATCTCTATCATCGACATCATCGAAACTTCTTTTGATGGATCAAAACTCTTCTGATTCGAACAGCTGAATGATCGATCATCTAAATCATTCTAATTGCTCCCAAAATCCACCAATGACACCTAGCAGTATATGGTGGCAACCCATCAGAGCTGAATGCGAACCTCTTGGTGCAGCTACCTGGTGATTAAGTCCTTCTATCTTGAGCCCCAATCAGATTAGGGTTAAGGTAAACTCGTCAAACCCTAGTTTCTATCATATGATGTAATCATTCGATTCGAGTCCAATGTGAAAATCTAAATAGAAACTCTTTCTATTATTTCACTCTGCCATGGCCATGAACTTCAGGACTTGATTCTCATGATCATCATAGGGCTGCTCCTCTACTACCGAGGTAGATAGATTCCATCTTGATGCATCTAGTTCCTACAATGAACATGCTATAGCCAACATACACTCAAGGATTCCATATGGCTAGGAGACGAGTAATGGTGTAGTCAAACTATAACACCCTCAAGGTGAACTGTCAATGCACCTTAGGTCAAAGAACTAGATGCACTATTACAGCATCGAGTCAGTCATTGTTGAGAAGGTAGACTCCCTAATGACTACTCGAGATGGTCATGCTCAGTGCCCTCATTCTCTAATGAGTACCTATACTCTCGCTCTAGTATCTCCACACCGTAGACTCAAGACTCATCTACTAAAGAGAAGCGATTGTACACCAACCTTTGGATCAATCTCATCCTCATTGATGATCCTATGATCGGGCATTTTATGAGTTAACAATGATTATTCATGTCTTAAATTTTCCAACTCTTAAAAATATGAATTTCATTCATTAACTCAAAGGATGTATCACAGACACCTAAATTACACAATGTGATAAGAAATAACCTATTTTATTTATTATAGTCATAATTATAATTTTGCCCTAGAAGTGTATTACAAGTGTCAACCAATTTTGAGCTTCTAGGGCACATATATCTAACAATCTCTCACTTGTCCCTAAAGCTAATTGGCTTAAGTCTAAGTCCCATTTCTCAAAGATGGACTTCGATCTTCTGCTGGCCCAACGACTTTGTAAGTGGGTCTGCCACATTATTTATGGAGTTGACTCTCTTGACCTCGACGTAACCCTTCTTGAGGTAATCGCGGATGAGATGGTATCACCGCTCAATGTGTTTGGATTTCTGGTGAGACCTCAGCTCCTTAGCAAGGGCATAGCGCCATTGTGTCCACAGTATAGAGGAATGGCATCTAAATGGTATATACTTCTATTTCTGCAGGCAAACTTCTTATACCAGAATGCTCCTTCGTAGCCTCTGATGCAGCGATATATTCTGCTTCCATGGTGGAATCTGCTATCACGTTTGCCTGAAACTCTTCCAGCTGACAGCACCACCATTGCACATAAACAGACTCCCAGATGTTGACTTTCGATCATCTATGTCGGACATGAAATCCGAGTCTATGTATCCCTGAACTTGGAGTTCTCCATTACCAAAGACCAACATCATATCCTTAGTTCTTCTCAAGTACTTAAGGATACATTTCACAGAAGTCTAGTGTTCTTCACCAGGATTTGACTGATATCTGCTTGTGACACTCACAGCATGGGTTATATCAGGTCATGTACATAGAATGGCATATATGAGGCTCCCTATTGCAGAAGCATAAGGGATCTTGCTCATGCGTTCTATTTTCTCAGGTGTGCTGGGGCACATCTTGGAAAGATGAATACCATGTCTGAAGGGTATTAATCCCCTCTTAGAGTTTTCCATACTAAACCTCTTTAGTACTTCTTCTATGTACATCTTCTGTGAAAGCCCTAGCATCCTATTCGGTCTATCCCTATAGACCTTAATTTCTAGAATAAAGGATCCTTCACCTAGGTCTTTCATGAAGAATTCCTTGGACAATCATAATTTAACTGTTGTCATCATGGGAACATCATTCCCAATAAGGAGGATGTCATCCACATACAATACGAGGAAGACAATAGCGCTCCCACTGACCTTTTAGAAGACACACGGTTTCTCTTCATTTTTGATGAAATCAAATATTTTGATCACATCATTAAAATGAGTGTTCCAACTCCGAGATGCTTGCTTAAGTCCATATTTGGAACTTTGCAGCTTGCAAACCTTGTGATCAGTATCACTGGATGTGAAACCTAGCGATGTTCATATAGATTATCTTCCTCAAGATATCCATTTAAGAATGCCATTTTTATGTCCATTTGCCATATTTCATAATCGAAATAGGCTACAACGACAAGCAATGTGCGGATGGATTTTAGCATAGCTACTGGAGAAAAGGAATCCTGATAGTCAATGCCTTCACGTTGACTATAACCTTTGCCACTAGTCTAGCCTTGAATGCTCTCCATTTTCATTTGCACCAATCTTTTTCTCTTGAAGATCCATTTACACCCAATACGGTACTATACCTTCTGATTGATCTTACCAAAGGTCCCGACTTGTTTGAGTTGCATCGAGTCAATTTTTTGATTGCATGCCTCTAGCCAATTTCTCGGAGTCGATATACTGATATCGGCACTCATTGTTAGGTTTTGGGGGTCATCACCATGAGCCACCATTACCTACGAGGAAATATTTTCTCTCGACATCTTCTCTGAAATAATACCTAAGCTATCTTTCAGGGATGAAAACTCTTTCCGATCTACGAGATGGAGGAGTAGTATTTTTATTGGCTCAACCTGATTTGTTGTTCCCAATGGGTCCCTTAGCTCGTTGCACTTGTGAGACTTCTCATCAAGCTTAATCTTGCTTTCTAATGGCCGCTATCTTGAATAAACTATCTTTTCAAGAAAGAGGGCATATCGACTCACAATCACATGTGTGCGTCTTTTGGAATGTAAAATAGTATCCTAACTTGACTCTTTAGGGATATCCTATGAATCGAGCTCTGAAGAAACCTAAACTCTAATTTTTCCGCATGTTGTCTTTGACATGAGCGCGACCAACCCAAATTCTAAGATGACTCAGACTTGGTTTCTAATACCACCCACTATCTCATACCGGTGTGGTAGGAACGATTTAGAGCGAATCCTATTCAGTAGATAAATTGAACGTTAACATGAATATCCCCAAAAGAAAATTCAGAGAGGTCTATGAAGCTCCATCATGGCATCAGACCATTCCATAGATCATTTCTCCATTTCTGAAACCCGTTTGAGTTGAGGTGTTTCCTGGGGAGTCCATTGGAAGACATGCCATTTCCTTGAGATTAGTCTAGAAATTTCGGCCTAATTTATTCACCTCCTCGATTTGATCGAAGAACCTTAATGGGTTTTTCAGTTGTGTTTCTACTTCATGTCTAAATATCTTTGAAACTTTTCAAAAGCTTTCAGACTTGTGTCTCATAAGATACCCATACCATACCTAGACAGAACTCATCGGGTATAGATAATGAAGTAGACAAAATGCCTTAAGGGTTACATCAAATGGGCCGCACACATCAGTATGTACTCCTGGGCAAGAAAATCTGTGGCCTCTCCCATGTCCAATAAAAGGCGATGTAGTCATTTGTCCTGAATACAGGATTCACAAGTTTGGGATATGCTCGGAAGTCCAATGGACTCAATAGCCATTTTTCCCAATTTGTTTGATTCTATCTTCTGCTATATGACCTAATTCTCAGGTGCCCATAGATATCTAATCATTTGGACTATCCTAGCGTTGTTTTGGCATTCACATTTTGCTCAATAGGTAGAATCAGTAACATCAAATGTAGCTGATAAAGACTATTTAATAAGTGGAAAACATTTGCAATTTAATTTCTTTCATAAAGAATGTTATAATGCCGTCCTTAAAAAAGTAATCAATTAGGCCTTCTTAGCTAAGCATATGAAACAGAAATCAAATTACCTGCTAGCTGCAGGCACATAATAACAGTCTTTCAAACTAAGTCTAAACCAGATGGTAATCGAAGAGATATGTTCCAACGGTATTGCAGGCAAACTCTTGCCCATTATCGATGCGTAGGATCATTCTCCATCTTCTCAAACCTCCTGCATCCTCAAATCCTACATAGAATACACAGATGAGCACTAAGAATCAGAGTCAAGCACCCAACTGGATGCAAGAAGAAATCTAAGTTAGACTCATAACGAGCTAACCTCCAGAATGACCTTCCTTCTGTGTTCTTCAGGGTGGCCAGGTAAGTAGGAATGTATCCACTTTCAATGGTCGTCGCTGTTTGCAATGGAAATACTTTCCTTTGACATCGAGCCCTTCTTCTTCGGTTCTCCTTCTTCTTCTTGTGTTTCTTTACCTTTTGCTTTTTCGCAGATTCTTCTTTTTCTTTCCATAAGACTTTCTTTTGAAGAAGTTCGTTTCATAGCAAGAACTGGAGCCTTTAGAACCTTTCATAGAAAGCTCACGGTGACCAGCATATTCATAATTCGGCCAAGGAATTTTGATGTTTATGCATGTGGTAATTCATGATTAATTGCCCATATGCATCAGTCAAGGATTGCAGAATAATATCATTCTGTAGGTCCAAGTTCTACTTTCACATCGAGCTTCTTAAGCTCTTCCATGTCCTTGGATCATCAGATAGTGATCTTGGACTGATGCCCATCACGCATCTTAGCCTTTAAAAAGTCATTTCGTGACTTGATACTTGGCTGCGTGACTCTGTTCACCAAACATCTCCTGTAGGTGAGCAAACATTTGGCGAGCAGTCTCGATATCTTCATGTTGGCGCTGGAGTTCATCAGAGATCGAGCCCAACATATAATATCTGGCCTTATTATCTTTATCTATCCATTTTTTCAGAGATGCTCTCTGTTCAATGGATGAACGAGCTAATAAGGTGGGAGGGTCTTGGTCCAATACATGGGTTAACTTCTCAAAATCCAAAACTATTTTATAGTTCCTGAGCCAATCTTTGTAATTAGGTCCGATCAGTCTATGTGTGTCCAGAATACGTGCTAATGGGTTGGATGCAGATATTTTCCTGTAGAGAGTCAAAGATTCTAGTTAGATACTATAATTATGACTTGACCAATTTGTTTAGGGATTTTATTTTTAAACAAATTAGCTCCCACTATTTTTTTGGATCCCTACACTCCCTCTGTAGAGATGCAAAAATCTTCACGATTAATGATTTTTAGTGGGTGGTGCGGTCTCACCAACTGACTCATCACCTCACCTAACAGTTATTGGTGATGGGTTAGCCAATGAGTGAACAACTCTTGTTCAATGATTCTCTAATCATGGTGCACCCAAACTTGGTCTCTAATTCATGAATCTCACCATATCCGAAATATTGATCCACTCCTTAGTTAAGTCAGACCCACCATTTGCACAAACTGGATTCCTAATTGAGTCTCTCATCGTATCCAGAATATTGAGCTCAATTCATCCTCCAGCCCATAGCATCCAATGCCTAATAGACATGATTGCATCTTTTCGGTGCAACTGAGCCACTGTATCCAACCGAGAATAATCAACCCTGTGAAGAGTCTGCACATCTACAATGGTGGAAGATCTTAGACTTAATCTTTTCTTAGGAAGAATTGATTCAGATCTCATTAACTAGACTTATCATAGTCATAACAATTATGACTAACCTAGTGGCATGGGTTAGCTCGGATTATTGACCATCTTAGATCAGAACTGTGTCAATAGATATGGCCAGGTAAGTGAGACCGGTGGAAGGAATATGCCATTAACTCATACAAGAATGCATTCAGATCGAGTAGCTTCTAATTAAAAACCAATCGATCGTATGTGCCAAACTTACCTTAGATACCAAATTATTGAGCCAGAATCAATTGGGTTAGCCTACAATCCAGACTCTAACCTCTGAGCCAAATTAAGTCTTGCTTGATTATGACTCGATCTTGACCTAGACTTAATTCTATTAGGCTGGTCAATTTAAGCATTGTTGATCCCATCTAACCAACTCTTGATTTGGTTTGATCAACCGCTTAGACCTAATTGAGCTACCCAAGCCCGAACCCAGTATTATGAATATGTCTTAGATCTGAAATTCTCAATTTTAGACCTAATTAACATTTCATAATCTTAATTTTTAATTAAGTAGGGTTCATAAACAAAATATGCACAATAAATCCTAGGATTTCAGGATCTAGGGTTTTGCAGAAAGTAAGTTTTGGATTTCTGATTAAGGATTAATGCGCAGCACCCCTACACATCATAAGAACACCCCATCGGATGGAAAGATAGGGCCTTTAAACCCTTCTTCGTTCTTATGACCGGACGACCAAGAGGAACACCTTAATCAGGAACATGCAATACTACAAAATAGTTTTAGATCTATATCATATATCTCATATACAAATTAGATCTAATCATGGCATATTTTGCATACATCTCATGTATCGAATCATGCATATTTTTAGATCTAAATTATCTCATAATAATCTAAAAAATTAGATTTAAATTGATCTAATCAAAATAAATTCTAATCTAGATAATTATGTAGAACTTATTCTACAACTAGTCTAGACATGCATCTATCATATCTCATATGATATTTAAAATTAAATAATTTTTATTTGCTATTTTTTAGATGTTATTATAACCATTATAATATCAAAAAATAGTAAATAAATAGATCTAAAATATAAGAATCAGATTAAATCAAAAACATGCAAGACTATTCTATAGAACTATTCTATTTTAGAACTAGTCATGCATATTTTCTAATCTTAGATCCAAATCATTTAATTTTAATTTTTTTTGATTTCAAATCTGATCATATCTCATGTGACATCTAAAATCATTTATTTTTTAATTAAAATAAATTTAAAATTAGATCTAAATACTTTTAGAATCTTGGCTCTGATACCAGTTGAAGGGAAATCCTGATTTTCCAGACCAGGTTCGTTCAGATTGGATCGGATCAAGAGATATATTTCAAAAAAATTTTTCTTTAATTTTAATTAGATTTAAAATATTTTAGATCTGATTATTATTATTTTAGAAATTAAAATAAAATTAGATAAATTAAATTAGATTTAATTTATCTTGATGTGGGTAATCCTATTATCCGTTGATGATTCTGTATGCAGCAGAAGGTTCTGGATGTAGCCACGCAAGTGCTTGGACTCTATCAATATCCACTCAGATTGGATCTAGAGATCCTCTTGTTCTCTATCATGTCTCCAAAAATTAGATTTGGATCTGATCTGGAGGATCTTCAAAACTCCTTTTGAAGATCAGCAGTCATCCTATGCAGCAGTGCAGCCTTCTAGCTTTCAGTCGCCTTTCTCTGATCTGGATCGCACCAACCAAGAACCAAAACTCTTTTAGACATGGAGAGGAGAGGGAGAAGATGATTTGGCATGGAGGAGGAGAGGAGAAAAGGCCTTGGGGCATGGAGAATTGTGATTCCTTTCAATCTCTTCAAATTTTTTTCCTTGAGTTGGGCGCAGGGTCTCATTTATAGACTAACTGTGATCCAACTCCTCTTCTTCCCAACCAATCACAACTCTTTATGAAATCAGATCTAAATCTAATTGGTGGGAATAGAGTCCCCTAGATTCCTCCTTAGAGGGTGCCTAAGATCAGTCAAAGTTGGTTCTTAAGAGAACTCTAATTGGAATCCAAAAAGGAGATGGAGTCCCTGTCCAACAGGGACTCCTAGGCGCCTCCAACTTGGGCACATGCTAAGGGTGGCGTGTGCCCTCTTTCTTGCCAGGTTCTGATAAGAGGACAGACCCCCACTAGCTCTCCAATAGGTGCGTGACACATGAACAAAAGTCAAAGTATCAATGGTCAACATTTGACCAAAGTCAAAGAACAAAAAATGGTAGGTGACCAAAAATGGCAGGTAATATCTTGCAAAATAAGACAACCTTTTTTGACTTAGACAACCTCCAGTCAGACCATATGAAGGTCTCTAATTGAGCACAAACTCCTTTGGCTCAGACAGGACAACTTATTTGTGATAGCAAAAGAAGAACGTTAGGTTCAATCGAGTGCTAGCACGATTTTCTTGGACCTAATTGAATCTCATTCAGATCAATTGAACTGGATTAGTTCAATTGATGATCACCAGATTCAAACCCTTATTTGTGTGACCTAGTTAGATTCAGTTCTGTATGATAATGGGATATGTCATGATCTCTATCATTGACATCATCGAAACTTCTTTCGATAGATCAGAACTCTTCTGATTCGAACAGCTAGAATGATCGATCATCTAAATCATTCTAATTGCTCCCAAAATCCACCAGCGACACCTAGCAGTATATAGTGGCAACCCATCAGAGCTGAATGCGAACCTCTTGGTGCAGCTACCTGTGTGATTAAGTCCTTCTATCTTGAGCTCCGATCAGATTAGGGTTAAGGTAAACTCGTCAAACCCTAGTTTCTGTCATATGATGTAATCATTCGATTCGAGTCCGATGTGAAAATCTAAATAGAAACTCTTTCTATTATTTCACTCTGTCATGACCATGGACTTTAGGACTTGATTCTCATGATCATCATAGGGCTGCTCCTCTACCACCGAGGTAGATAGATTCCATCTTGATGCCATCCAGTTTCTACAATGAACATGCTATAGCCAACATACACCTCAAGATTCCGTATGGCTAGGAGATCGAGTAATGATGTAGTCAAACTATAACACCCTCAAGGTGAACTGCCGATGCACCTCAGATCAAAGAACTAGACACACTACTACAGCATCGAGTTAGTCATTGACGAGAAGGTAGACTCCCTAATGACTACTCGAGATGGTCACGCTCAGTGCCCTCATTCTCTAACAAGTACCTATACTCTTGCTCCGGTGTCTCCACACCGTAGACTCAAGACTCATCTACTAAAGAGAAGCGATTGTACACCAATCTTTCGGATTAATCACCATCCTCATGATGATCCTATGGTCGGGAGCATTTTATGAGTTAATAATGATTATTCATGTCTTAAATTTTCAACTCTTGAAAATATGAATTATCATTATCATTAACTCAAAGGATGTATCATAGACACTAAATACATATATGTGATAGAAAATAATTCATTTTATTTATTATAGTCATAATTATAATTTTGCCCCTAGAAGTGTATTACAAGTGTCAGCCAATTTTGACTTCTAGGGCACATATATCTAACATCACAGATACTTTCAAATATACACTATGATAGAAAATAATTTATTTTATTATTTATAGTCAAAATTATAATTTTGCCCTTAGAAGTGTATTACAAGTGTGAGCCAATCTAGCTTCAAGGGCACACATATCTAACAATCAGAGCCAGGTTCTATTATAACATATTTATATATGCTTTAGATTAAATCTAGAAATTAAATTTAATTAAAGATCATACATACTGCCATAAGGTTGTCCTATTGTAAGGTTAATCCCTTACGATGAAAAGGTTATCCTAGTATATGCTGATCTAAATCAAAATCATAAATTATTTAGATTAGATCTAAAAAATTTATGATTTAATTTTTTAATTTAAATTTAAAATTTAATAGATATTAGATCTATTTTAGATTATTTAGATTAGATCTAAATAATATCAGGATTGCACATACTGCCATAAGATTGTCCTACTATAAGGTTTACCCCATACAGTGGAAAGGTTGTCCTAGTATGTGCTGATCCAAGAAACCTAAGTCATAAATATGTTAGATGAGATCTAAAGTAATTTATGATTTATTTTTAGATTTTAAATTTAATTTTAAATAATTTATGATCTGATCCATATGATGTGTTTTATGTTTAGATCTAGATCCTTTTATTACATATGTTGATATGTAATTTTTTTTTGGAATCTAGAATGTATATGTATGACATATTTATTTTGTAGAAATTAAATTGCAAACTTACTTTCTACAAGACTCTAGATTTGAAATCCTAGGATATGATCTAAATAATGAAACAAATCAGATCTAAAACTATATATTGAATATGATTCAATACAGTTTGAAAATATTTTAAACAATGAAATTAGAAACTAGTTCTAAGATTCCATAAATCTAAACCCATAAGATTTGAACTTAATTGAGAATTAAGTGATTATTTAGGATCTAAGTTTGTGATTTGAAGATCCTAAGATAATTTCATAAAACATGGGTTAAAGAAAAATGGGTTAGCTTTGATCAGGTCCTTAACTGGGTTAGACCTAGGATTAGATTAAATATGGACATAGTTAAGAAATTAATCAAACCTAATTAATAGTTAATTAGGATTAGATCATTTCTATAGATCACTTCAATAGTTATAGTTGATCAAAGTCCATACATCTAACAAATGGATGCTGATTGTGGCTCAGTGGTCGAGCCCGAGTCTTTAGGCAGACCAAATCAAAACTGACAATTCAATTGGTGTCTAAGGTAAGTCTGGCATCCCAGATCAGTAGTTTTTAATTGGCAGCCTACTTACCTAGCCATTTCTAATGGTGTCTAAGGCAAGCCTTGGCAGATCCTTCCACTGATCTCACTTACCTGGCTAATGTGGTTAATCAAGTTTTTGATTAGGTTATTCATTGATTCGTGCTAACCCATGCCACATAGAAAATCAATGAGACTGATTTTATTCAGTGAGACTGATTTAGCTGCCCATGGATCATAATTGATCCTAGTCCTCATTAGTGACTTGCGAAGTCAGTGGGAGGACTTGGTGAAGTTAGTCGAAGCAAATTGATCCATGTCCTTTCTATCCTTAAATTATTAATAATTTAAATCTTCTAAAATTATTAGGTTCTTAAAATCTTTGGAGCTCTCCATTCTAAATCTTTTAAGTAGCTCTCTTATGTACTTGCTTTGGGTGATAGAGATTCCTTTCTTTGTTTGTTTGATTTGAAGTCCTAGAAAGAACGTTAGTTCACCCATCATGCTCATCTCAAACTCTCTCTGCATGAGCTTAGCAAAATCTTGACATAAAGTTTCATTAGTAGACCCAAATATAATATCATCAACATATATTTATATTGCTAAGATGTCATCATAATCTCTTTTAATGAAAAGGGTTGTATCTACATTTGCTCTTGAAAACTCATTATTAAGCAGGTTTTTACTTTATCTTTCATACCAAGCCCTAGGTGTTTGTTTTAAACCATATAATGCTTTGTTTAATTTGAAAATATGATTTGAAAAAGCATGATTTTCAAAATTGGGAGGTTATTCTACATAAACTTCTTTGGCAACATATCCATTTAGAAAAGCACTTTTAACATCCATTTGAAATCACTTGAAATTCATAAAACATGCATAAGTGAGTAAAAATCTAATTGCTTCTAGTCTAGCAACAGGTGCAAAGGTCTCATCAAAATTAATTATCTCTTCTTGATTATAATCCTTTGCAACTAATCTAGCTTTATTCTTAATTACATTTTCATTTTCATTCAATTTACTCCTATATACCCATTTTGTACCAATTATTGGATAATTTTTATGTCTTGATACTAAGGTCCAAACTTTATTTCTTTCAAATTGATTAAGTTTCTCTTGCATTGCATTTATCCAATTATAATTTTTTTTGGCTTCATCTATGGTTTTAGGTTCAAAATGAGAAACAAAAGTAAAATGATTATATGCATCTCTAAGTGAAGAGTGATTTCTTACCTCATATGTAGAATCACCAATAATTAGTTCTTTGGGATGATTGTGAACATACCTCCATTCTTTTGGAAGATCATTTGTACCTAGCGGTTGTTCTCATTGTCCTTCATTTTTATTTTCTTGCCTGTCTTCATGATCCTCTTCATTTTGAATTGTTGAATCCTTTAGGATGATCTCCTTCATCCCTTTTATAAGAAGATCTGCATCATCAATACCCTCACTCTTTCTTGATGGAAGATCATTAGTCTCATCAAAGATAACATGTATTGACTCTTCTACGACTAAAGTTCTTTTGTTAAAAACTCTAAAAGCTTTACTAGAGGAGGAATAACCAAGAAAAATAGCTTCATCAGATTTTGTATCAAATTTATCTAGTTTTTTTTTACCATTATTCAAAAAAAAACATCGATAATAAAAAATATGAAAATATGCAATGTTAGATTTTCTACCTTTCCAAATCTCATAAGATGTTTTTTTTAAATTGATTTGATTAGGGCATGGTTTAAGATGTAATATGCCATATTAATTGCTTCCATCCAAAAGTATCTTGGGAGGTTACTTTCACATAGTATGGTACAGGCCATTTCTTCTAGAGTCCTATTTTTTCTTTCTACCATCTCATTTTGTTAGGATGTCCTAGGTGCTGAAAAATTATGGCTTATTTCTTTTTCATCACAAAATTTTTTAAAGTGTTAGTTTTCAAATTCGGTTCCATGATCACTTCGAATGCTTTGAATTGAAAACCCATTTTTATTTGTAATTTTTTGATAAAACTTTAAGAAAACATGAAAAGTTTCATCTTTGTATGCCAAAAAAAAAATACATGTAAAATGTGAGTAGTCATCGATAATTACAAAATCATAACATTTTCTACCTAAGCTTGTTATTCTTATAGGACTAAACAAATCCATGTGCAATAGTTCCAATGGCCTAGAAGTTAAAATAATGTTCTTAGATTTGAATGAAACTCTAGTTTGTTTACCTAGTTGGCATGCATCACAAATTTTATCTTTTTTAAAGTTCAATTTTGGTAAATCGATAACTAATTTCTTTTTGATAAGCTTTGAAAGTGAATGCATACTAATATGTGCAAGCCTATGATGCCAAAGCCAACTAGTCTTATTAATTTTGGCATTTATAGCAACTAGACATTGAATATTTATCATAGAAAGATCATTCAAATCTACCATATAAATATTACCATGTCTATGTCAAACAAACTTAATGTCATCATCATTGGAACTAGTTACAATGTATAATAAAGATTCAAAAATAACTTTGTAATCTTTATTACAAATTTGACTAATGCTTAAGAGATTATATTTCAAATCATCTACTAATAAAATAGTTTCAATATACTTGGAGGAAGTGATACCAATGTTACCTATACCGATAATCTTTTCTTTGCGATTATCTCTAAAGGTCACCATTCCTCTGTTAGATATATGTGCCCTAGAAGCTAGAAATGGTAAACACTTGTAATACACTTCTAGGGGCAAAAATATAATTTTGACTATAAATAATAAAATGGATTATGTTCTATCATATATGTGTATTTAGTGTCTGTGATATATCCCTTGAGTTAATGGTAATGATAATTTTTATTTTCAAGAGTTGAAAATTTAAGACAAGAATTTTCATTATTAACTCATAAAAGGCTCCTGACCGTAGGATCATCATGAGAATGGTGATTGATTCGGAAGGTTAGTGTATAATCGCTTCTTTATAGTAGATGAGTCTTAAGTCTACGGTGTAGAGACATCGGAGCGAGAGTATAGGTACTCGTTAGAGAATGAGGGCACTGAGCGTGACCACCTCGAGTAGTCATAAGGAAGTCTATCTTCTCATCGATGACTGACTCGAAGCTGTAGTGGTGTGTCTAGTTCTTTGACCTAAGGTGCATCAGTAGTTCACCTTAAGGGTGTTATAGTTTGACTACACCATAACTAGGTCTCCTTGTCATTCGAAACCCTAAGGTGTATGTTGGCTATAGCATGTTCATTGTAGGAACTGGATTGCACCAAGAGGGAATCTATCTACCTCGATGGATGAGGAGCAGCCCTATGATGATCATGAGAATCAAGTCCATAAGCCCATGGCTATGGTAGAGAGTGAAATAATAGAAAGAGTTTCTATTAAGATTTTCATATCAAACTTGAATCGAATGAATAAATCATATGATAGAAATTAGGGTTTGACGAGTTCATCTTAACCCTAATCTGATTGGGGCTCAAGATAGAAGAACTTAATCACACAAAGTAGCTGCACTAAGAGGTTCATTTTCAGTTTTGATGGATTGCCACCATATACTGCTAGGTATCACTGATGGATTTTGGGAGCAATTAGAATAATTTAGATGATCGATCATTCTAGTTGTCTGAATTAGAAGAGTTTTGATCCATCGAAAGGAGTTTCGATGATGTCAATGATAGAGATTATAACATATCCCATTACCATACAGAACTGAACCTAACTAGATCACACAAATAAGGGTTTGGATTTGGATATCATCAATTGGACTAACTCAGTTCAGTTGACTTGAATTAGATTCAATTAGGTTCAAGAAAATCATGTTAGCACATGATTGAGCCTAACGTTCTCCTTCTATTATCATTAAAAGTTATCTCGACTAAGCCAAATATATTTGTGCTCACTCAGGTACCTTTACCTAGTCTGACTGGAGCTTGTTCAGGTCAGAAAAGGATTGTCTTAATTTATGAGATAAATTTAAGACAACACCTATCATTTTCCATCATCTGCTAATTTTTATCCTTTGACTTTGGTCAAACATTGACTTTTGACCCTTGGACATCTGCCCATGTGTCATGCACCCATAGGAGAGACTTATTGACCAAGTCCACCTACCATTTGGTAGGTAGATGGAGGGTGCATGCTTAGGATGGTGTGTGCCCCATGTGGATAAACACTAGAGTCCCATACGGATGGGACTCCAGGTTGCTTCTTGGATTCAACCTAGGAGACCCTTACCTATAGAATTTGACCAGTCTTAGGCACCATCTAAGGATGAATTTATGGGGCTCTCATCTAATTGGATCAGGTGATGTCACTCCATCAATCAGATTTAGATCTGATTGCATGAAGCAATGCGATTGGCTGGGATGATGCAGCACTGTATGGTGCAGCAGGGTCTATAAATAAACCCTATCTGCACCCAACATTTTATGAGTTTCTCTTAGCCCATGCTCCAAGACTGCCCCTCTCCCTCTCCATGCCATCTTCTAATCCTCTCTCTCCTCTCCACGCCCAAGAAAGTTGGGCTTCAATTTGGTGCGATCCGGATAAGAAAAGGCTAACAAGAAAGGAAGAAGGCAGCACTACTATAGAGACGACTGTTGATCTTTAGAAGAAGTTTTGAAGATCCTTCAAATTAGATCCAGATATAATTTTTGGAGATGTGATAAAGAAGAAGAAGATCTCCAGATCTAGTTTGAGTGAATATCGATAGAGGCCAGGCGCTTGCGTGGCTAGATCTAGAACCTCAGGCAATCAGCAGAATCATCAAAGGATAATCGGATTACCCAAATCAAGGTAACATTAATTTAGATTTAATTTAATTTAATTTTTTTATTTATCAAATCATAAAATTAGATCTGAAAAGTGTTAAATCTAGTTTAGATCTATGAAAAGATTTTTAAAATATGCCTCTCGATCCAATCAGATTTGAACAAACCTGATCTAGAAAATCTAATTTTCTCCTTCAACTGGTATCAGAGCCAGGTTACATAAAATTTATTTAGATCTGATTTAATCTGATAAATTAGTAATTTTAGATATCACCTAAGATGTGATTAGATCTAAAATTAAAAAATTAAAATTAATTAATCTAAATCTAAAATGTATGAGATACATAACTAGACTAGGAATAGAATTATTCTATGTGTAGTCTAGTATAATCATAATTTTTATTTAATTAATTATAATTTTAAAATCTATTTATTTATTATTTTCTAATCTTATAAATATTATAATCAAATCTAAAAATAAAAGATAAATTAAATTTAATTTATTCATATGAGATATGATAGTTGCATGTTTAGACTAGTTGTAAAATAGTTCTACAAAAGGTCTAGATTAAATTTTATTTGATATGATCAAATTTAAATTTAATATTTTAGATAATTATGAGATAATTTAGATCTAAAAAATATGCATGATATGATGTATGCAAAACATGTTTTAATTAGATCAATTTTTTATATGAGATATATGCTTAGATCTAATTAGTTTTGTAGATTAGTTGTATTTCTGATTAAGGCATTTCCCTTGGCCGTCTGACCATAAGAATAAAGTAAGATTTAAAGATCCTCTCCTCCCATTTGATGGGGTGTTCTTATGATGTGTAGGGGTGCTGCGCGTTCACCCTTAATCAGAAATTGAAAACTTATTTCTGCAAAACCCTAGATCCCAAAATCCTAGGATCTTATTTACATGTTTTATTTATAAACCTTAAACTTAATTAAGAATTAAAATTATGAAATATTAATTGGGTCTAAAATTAAGAATTTTAGATCTAAGACATGTTCATAAAATTGGGTTCGGACTTGGGTAGCTCAATTAGGTCTAGTGGTTGATCAAACCAAATCAAGAGTTGATTAGATGGGATCAACACTACTAAAATTGATTGGCCTAATAGAATTAAGTCTGGGTCAAAATTGAGTCACGTGAGTGATCGATCAAGCTAAGACCTAACTAGGCTCAGTGGTTAGAGTCTATATTGTAGGCTAACCTAATTGGTTCTAGCTCAATAATTTGGTATCTAAGGTAAGTTTGGCAGACACGATCGTCTGATTTTTAATTGAGAGCCACTCAATTCGAATGCATTCTTGTCGAGTTAATGGCATATCCCTTCCATTGGTTCCACTTACCTAGCCATGTTTGTTGGCTCAGTTCTGATCTAAGGTGGTCAATAATCCGAGCTAACCCATGCCACTAGGTTAGTCATAATGGCTATGACTATGTCAAGTCTAGTTTAATGAGATCTGAATCAAATCTCCCTAAGAAAAGATTAAGTCTAAGGTCTTCCACTATTATAGATGTACGGGCCCTTCTCGGGGTTGATTGTTCTTGGTTGGTTATAGTAGCTCAGTTGCATCGGAAAGATGCAACCATGTCTATTAGGCATTAGATGCTACAAGCTGGAGGATGGATGGGGCTCAATATTTTGGATACGGTGAGAGACCCAATTAGGAATCCAATCTATGCAAATGGTGGGTCTAACTTAACTAAGGAGTGGATCAATATTTTGGACATGATGAGATTCATGAATTAGAGATCAAGTTAGGGTGCACCATGATTAGAGAATCATTGAACAAGAGTTGTTCGCTCATTGGCTAACCCATCATCAATAACTATTAGGTGAGGTGATGAGTAAGTCAGTGGGACCGCACCACCCACTAGAAATCAGTAATCATGAAGATTTTTGCATCACTAAAGAGGGAGTGTAGGAATCTGAGAAAATAGTGAGAGCTAATTTATTTAAAAATAAAATTTTTAAATAAATTGGTTAAATCTTAATTACAATATCTAACTAGAAACTTTGACTCTCTACAGGAAAATGTCTACATCCAACCCACTAGCACGTATCTTGAACACCCATAGACTGACTGGACCAAATTACAAGGATTGACTCTGAAACTTCAAAATTATTTTGGGTTCTGAGAAGTTAAGTCATTTACTGGACCAAGATCCTCCCATCTTACCAGTTCGTCCATCCGCTGAGCAGAAAACATCTCTGGATAAGTGGACAAACGATGATAACAAGGCCAAATACTACATGTTGGACTCGATGTCTGATGAATTTTAGTGCCAACAAGAAGATATCAGGACTGCTCGCCAAATATTGGCTCACCTATAGGAGATGTTTGGTGAACAAAATCACGCAGTCAAGTATCAAGTCACTAAATGACTATTCAAGGCTAAGATGCATGATGGACAGTCAATCCAAGATCATTATCTGATGATGATTAAGGACTTAGAAGAGCTTGAGAAGCTTGGAATGAGGTTGGACTTGGATCTGTAGAATGATATAATTCTGCAATCCTTGACTGATGCATATGGACAGCTCATCATGAAATACCATATGCATAAACTTCAAAATTTCTTGGCCGAACTTATGAACATGCTGTTACTATTGAGCTTTCCGTGAAAGATTCTAAAGGCTCAGTACTTGCTATGGAACGGACTTCTTCTAAGAAAAAATTTTTTGGAAAGAAGAAGAAGTCTGCAAAAATGTAGAAGATGGAAGGAGGAAAGAAGAAAAAGGCAGAGCTGAAGAAGAAGGCCGCTGATAAAGAAAAGTATTTTCATTGCAACAATGACGGCCATTGGAAGCGGAACTGCCCTACTTACCTGACCACCCTAAAGAAGGAGGCAGGTCCTTCTGGAGGGATGCTTGTCATTGAGTCTAATCTTACTATTTCTTCTACATCCAGTTGGATGTTTGACTCTGATTCTAGTGCTCACTTGTGCACTTCTATGCAGAATCTTGAGGATAGCAGGAGGCTGAGGGATGGTGAGATGATCCTGCGCATCGAAAATGGAGCAAGAGTTGCTGCCATGGCCATGGGAACATATCCTCTTTGACTACCATCTGATTTATACTTAATGTTAAAAGACTGTTATTATGTGCCTGCAGCAAGCAGGAATTTGATTTCTGTTTCTTGCCTTGCATTAGAAGGCTATGTAATTTAGTTTTCTTAAGGACCATTATAATATTCTTTATGAAAGAAATAAAATTACAAGTGGTTTTCTTATTAATGATCTTTATCAGTTACATATTGATGTATCTATTTTTAATATCGAGCAAAATATGAATACCATAAAACGAACTAGGGATAGTCCAAATGATAGATATCTATAGCACCTAAGACTAGGTCATATAGTAGAAGATAGGGTTAACAAATTGGAGAAAACCAGGCTATTGAGTCCGTTGACTTCTGAGTCATATCCAATTTGTGAATCGTGTCTTCATGGCAAAATGACTAAGCTCCCTTTTGTAGGACATGGGAAAAGGGCCATGGATCTTCTTGTCCTAGTATATACTAATGTGTGCGGCCCATTTGATGTGCCGGCTAGAGGCAACTTTGTCTATTTCATAACCTTTATCGATGATTTATCTAGGTATGGATATGTGTATTTTATGAGATACAAGTCTGAAGCTTTTGAAAAGTTCAAAGAATTCAGACATGAAGTAGAAAAGCAAATAGAAAAATCCATTAAGATTTTTCAATCAGATCGAGAAAGTGAATGCCTTAGTCGGAAATTTCTGGACTATCTCAAGAAAAATGGCATAGTCTCTCAATGGACTCCACCTGGAATACCTCAACTCAACGAAATTTCAGAATGAAGGAATCAGACCCTATTAGATATGGTCCGATCCATGATGAGCTTCACAGACCTGTCTAATTTTCTTTGGGGAAACTGTTTGTTAACTGCAATATACTTACTGAATAGGATTTTCTCTAAAATTATTCCTACCACACCGTATGAGATATGGCATGATAAGAAACCAAGTCTGAGTCATCTCAGAATTTAGGGTTGTCCGGCTCATGTCAAAAGACAACAAGCGAACAAGTTAGACTTTAGGTCCTTCAGAGCTCGATTTATAAGATATCCTAAAGAGTCATTAGGATATTATTTCTACATTCCAGAAGATCACAATATGATTATGAGTCGACATGCCATCTTTCTTGAAAAATAGTTTATTCAAGATAGCGGCATTGGAAAGCAGATCAAGCTCGAGGAGAAAGTCTCACAAGAGCAACGAGCTAAGGACCAAATGGAACCAAATCAGGTTGAGCCAATCCATTCACTACCTCCACCTCGTAGATCGAAAAAAGTTTTCCATCCCCCTGAGAGGTACTTAGGTACTATTTCAGAGGATGTAGAGAAAATGTTCCTCATAGGTAATGGGGTTCATGGTGATGATCCCAAAACCTATAATGAAGCGATATCAGATATTGACTTCGAGAAATGGTTAGAGGCAATGAAGTCAAAAATTGACTCAATGCACTCAAATTAAGTCTGGACCTTGGTAGATCCACCAGAAGGTATAGTACATATTGGATGTAAATGGATCTACAAAAGAAAGATTGGTGCAGATGGAAATATGGAGACATTCAAAGCTAGATTAGTGGCAAAAAGTTATAGTCAGCACGAGGGGCATTGACTATCAAGATACCTTTTCGCTAGTGGCTATGCTAAAATCCATTCGCACATTGTTTGCTATTGCAGCCTATTTCGATTATGAAATATGGAAAATGAACATGAAAATGGCATTCTTAAATGGATATCTTGAGGAAGATATCTATATGGAACAGCTGCTAGGTTTCACATCCGGTGATGAAGATCACAAGGTATGCAAGCTGCAAAGGTCCATATATGGACTTAAGCAAGCATCTCGGAGCTAGAATACTTATTTTAATGATGTGATCAAATTATTTGGTTTCATCAAAAATGAAGAGGAGCCATGTGTCTTCAAAAAAATCTATCGGAGTACTGCTGTCTTTCTCGTATTGTACGTGGATGACATCCTCCTTATTAGGAATGATATTCCCATGTTGACCATAGTTAAAATGTGGTTATCTAAAGAATTCTCCATGAAAGACCTAGGAAAAGCATCTTTTTTTTTGAAAATTAAGGTCTATAGAGATAGACCAAATAGGATGCTAGGACTTTCACAGAAAATGTACATAGAGGAAGTGCTAAAGAGGTTTAGCAAGAAAAACTCTAAGAGGGGTTTAGTACCCTTCAGACATGGCATTCATCTTTCCAAAAAGATGTGCCCTAGCACACCTGAGGAAATAGAACGCATGAGCAAGATCCCTTATGCCTCAATAATAGGGAGCCTCATATATACCATGTTATGTATACGACCTGATATAGCCCATGCTGTGAGTGTCACAAGCAGATATCAATCAAATCTAGGTGAAGAACACTAGACTTCTGTGAAATATATCCTTAAGTACTTAAGAAGAACTAAGGACATGTTGTTGGTCCTTGGTAATGGAGAACTCCAAGTCTAGGGGTATATAGACTTAGATTTTATGTCCGATGTAGATGATCGAAAGTTGACATCTGGGAGTCTGTTTGTGTGCAATGGTGGAGCTGTCAGTTGAAAAAGTTCTAAGCAGACAGTGATAGCAGATTCCACCATGGAAGCAGAATACATCATTGCATCAAAAGCTGCAAAGGAGGCATTCTAGTACAAGAAGTTTGCCGCAGGGATCGAAGTGATGCCATCAGATGCTATTCCTCTGTACTGTGACAACAATGGCACCATAGCCCTTGCTAAGGAGCCAAGATCTCATCAGAAATTCAAGCAGATCAAGCGACGATACCATCTCATCTGCGATTACCTCGAGAAGGGTTACGTCGAGGTCAAGAGAGTCGACTCCATAAATAATGTGGTGGATCCGCTTACAAAGCCATCAGGCCAGTAGAAGATCGAAGCCCACCTTGAGAAGATGGGACTTAGATTTGTAGCCAATTGGCTTTAGGTCAAGTGGGAGTTTGCTAGATATGTGTACCCTAGAAGCCAGAATTGGTTGACACTTGTAATACACTTCTAGGGATAAAATTATAATTTTGACTATAAAAAATAAAATGAATTATTTTCTATCACATATGTATATTTAGTGTCTGTGATGCATTCCTTGAGTTAGTGGTAATGATAATTCTTATTTTCAAGAGTTGAAAATTTAAGACAAGAATTTTTATTATTAACTCATAAAAGGCTCCTTACTGTAGGATCATCATGAGGATGGTGATTGATTTGGAAGGTTAGTGTATAATCGCTTCTTCATGGTAGATGAGTCTTGAGTCTATGGTGTAGAGATATTGGAGCGAGAGTATAGGTACTCGTTAGAGAATGAGGGTACTGAGCGTGACCACCTCGAGTAGTCATAAGGAAGTCTACCTTCTCATCGATGACTGACTCGAAGCTACAGTGGTGTGTTCGATTCTTTGACCTGAGGTGCATCGATAGTTCACCTTGAGGGTGTTATAGTTTGACTAACCATAACTAGGTCTCCTAGCCATTTGGAATCCTGAGGTGCATGTTCGCTATAGCATGTTCATTGTAGGAATTGGATTGCACCAAGAGGAAATCTATCTACCTCGATGGATGAGGAGCAGCCCTATGATGATCATGAGAATCAAGTCCATAAGCCCATGGCCATAGCAGAGAGTGAAATAATAGAAAGAGTTTTTATTAAGATTTTTACATCAGACTTGAATCGAATGATTAAATCATATGATAGAAATTAGGGTTTGACGAGTTCACCTTAATCCTAATCTGATCGAGGCTCAAGATAGAAGAACTTAATCACACAAAGTAGCTACACCAAGAGATTCATTTTCAATTTTGATGGGTTACCACCATATACTGCTAGGTGTCACTGGTGGATTTTGGGAGCAATTAGGATGATTTAGATGATCGATCATTCTAGTTGTCTGAATCAAAAGAATTCTGATCCATTGAAAGGAGTTTTGATGATGTCGATGATGGAGATCATGACATATCCCATTACCATACAGAACTAAATCTAACTAAGTCACACAAACAAGGGTTTGGATCTGGATATCATCAATTGGACTAACCCAGTTCAGTTGACTTGAATTAGATTCAATTAGGTTCAAGAAAATCATGCTAGCACATGATTGAGCCTAACGTTCTCCTTCTATTATCATTAAAAGTTATCTCGACTGAGCCAAATGTATTTGTGCTCACTTAGGTACCTTTACCTGGTCTGACTAGAGCTTGTCCAGGTTAGGAAAGGGTTGTCTTAATTTATGAGATAAATTTGAGACAACACCTACCATTTTCCATCATCTGCTAATTCTTGTCGTTTGACTTTGGTCAAACATTGACTTTTGACCCTTGGACATCTGCCCATATGTCATGCACCCATAGGAGAGACTTATTGATCAAGTCCACCTACCATTTGGTAGGTAGATGGAGGGTGCATGCCTAGGATGGTGTGTGCCCCATGTGGATAAATACTGGAGTCCCATACGGATGGGACTCCAGGTTGCTTCTTGGATTCAACCTAGGAGACCCTTACCTATAGACTTTGACTAGTCTTAGGCACCATCTAAGGATGAATCTGTGGGGCTCTCATATGATTGGATTAGGTGATGTCACCCCACCAATCAGATTTAGATCTGATTGCATGAAGCAACGCAATTGGCTGGGATGATGCAGCACTACATGGCGCAGTAGGATCTATAAATAAACCCTATCTACGCCCAACTTTTTGTGAGTTTTTCTTAGCCCACCTCCTAAGGTTGCCCCTCTCCCTCCTCTATGCCATCTTTTGATCCTCTCTCTCCTCTCCATGCCCAAGAAAGTTGGGCTTCAATTTGGTGCGATCCAGACAAGAAAAGGCTGACGAGAAAGGAAGAAGGTAGCACTGCTGCAGAGACGACTACTGATCTTCAGAAAGAGTTTTGAAGATCCTCCAAATCAGATCCAGATTTGATTTTTGAAGATGTGATAAAGAAGGAGAAGATCTCTAGATCCAGTTCAAGTGAATATTAGTAGAGGTCAGCCGCTTGCATGTCTAGGCAATCAGCAGGATCATCAAAGGATAATCGGATTATCCAAATCAAGGTAACATTAATTTAGATTTAATTTAATTTTTTTATTTATCAAATTATAAAATTAGATCTAAAAAGTTTCAGATCTGATTTAGATCTAAGAAGAAATTTTTGAAATATGCCTCTCAATCCAATCAGATTTGAACGAACCTAACCCAGAAAATCTAATTTTTCCCCTTCATCCTCCACTTTTAGCATCAAGTGTGATGAATTGGGACTCATCACCAGTCATGTATCTTGAGCATCTGCTATCAAGATACCATCTTCGATTTTCTCCTTTGGATGCAAGAAATCCCTCATTTTCATGTGTCATAAGGCATAACTTGGCTTGTTCATGAGCTTCTTCCTCTTTGGAGCTTGAGTCGTCACTGTCGCACCATAGCCTTTTTCTTATATTTCTTGAAAATCTTTTTAAGTTGAGGATATTCAGACCTAAAGTGCCCCGACTTCTTACATTCATAGCAAATATGGGGCTGCTTTCATTCTTTTTCTTGCTATGCTCTTGTTTGGTAGATGGCATCTTCCTCATCTCTTATTTTCTCTTCAAAAATTTTTTGAACTTTCTTGTGATGAGGGTTATTTTTTCATCTTATTCTTCATCTTCTATTTCATCGGATTCCTCATGTTGTTGAGTGGTGCATTTAAGGGCTATTGTCTTCTTTTTCTTGACATCTTCTTCTTGATGTTGTTTCATGCTTAGCTCATGCGTCATTAGTGATCTTAGAAGCTCCTCCAAGCATAAAACATTTAGATCTTTGGCTTCTTGGATTGTAGTTACTTTGGCCTCCCATGTCCTTGGCAAAGATCTAAGAATTTTTCTCACAAGGTCACTATTAGAATAAGACTTGCCAAGACTTTTAAGATCATTTATAATATCCATAAATCTAGTAAATATTTTAGTTATTGACTCATCATGTTCTATTTTGGAAAGTTCATATTTGTGCACAAGCATGTTAATTTTTGACTCCTTAACTTGATTAGTGCCTTCAAGAGTTACTTCTAACATATCCCATATTTTCATAGCCGACATGCATGTTGAAATGCGATTAAATTCATTAGCATCTAAAGCATAATATAAAACATTTATGGCTCTTGCATTGAGTTGAGCCATTTTCTTATCAACCTCATCCCATTCTCCTTCGGTTTTGGTTGATTCCACATTATCAATTATCTTAGTAGGTGTGTGTGGTCCATTAACTATGATACTCCACATATCATAGTCAAGTGCTTGTATGAATATTCTCATTCGAGCTTTCCAATAGGTATAGTTTGATCCATTGAAAAGTAGAAGTCGGTTTGTGAACCGCCCCTCGGCTAGAGAAATACTAACTTGGATTGCCATAGATCTTTAGCTCTTTGATGGTTAAATCAAAGTAGGACTAGAGCACCGAACTCTGATACCACTTGTTGTCCAGCTATACAATCCAAGAAAAAGGGTGAATTGGGTTTTTAAAATTTTAAAGCTAATTTAAAGATATCAAGATTGAATGATGATATGCAAGTTATGTGTGTGAAGTAATTTAGGTTAGACGAAAATATAAAAGATTTGAGAAGAAGAATTTAACAAACTAAGAAAAGAAAGATAACAAGCACACTACAAACAATAAAGATTTATAGTGGTTCGATGTTTTTCTTGGACCTACATCTACTCTCCAAGTTTCTACATAGAAATTCAAAACCACTAAATGTATTCAACCAGAATACATTGTCGGTACCTCCAACCCTAGCTATCCCAAGCTAGCACACTTATTTTTCAGGTACAAGCCAACCCTACATACTCTGATTTAAGGCTCGGATTAACCCTCCTAAGTTTTGGAACCCTCCCAAAACTTGAATTAGAATAATAAAGCAGAGTATAAGAGTTAATGACAATCAAATATAAATATAGCTCCCTTAATGAGCAAATAAAACCTTAAGAATGCCTTTTATAATGATGGAGGAAGCTTTTCTGATTTTCCTCAAGGTTGTTAGAGACTTGAATGAGCTCTTGAGAGGTTGGTGAACTTGAAACGAAAGCTTCTTTGCTTGAAGATGACTTTTGCTTAGGGGCCGAATTGAATTCATGAAATCTCTTATGTTTCTTCCTTTTTATAGCCTTTTAAATCTTCAATGGATGGAGGAGAGAATCCTAGGCAAGATTTGTAGCCATTGGAGATCTTAAAGAAATCATTAAAAGCTACCAAAATAGGATAAAACTAGCCATTGCAGAAAATTTCCATCACTGGGGTCGACTTATGGGTCGACCTCTGAGACAGAATCTAAAAAATTGACTATTTTATATTTTTGGCCTTCAGAGCAATCCGTTTCAGCAGGAGATGACCCTGGGGTCAACCCTTGGCATAGAGACAACGTGCAAAATAGCCCGTTTTAGTAGGGGATGACTTAGGGTTCGATGCTTTTGCTTTAAACTTGATTTTCTCCCAAAATATGTATCCAAAAATCATGGGACTGCCTCCAAAGAATCAAAAATCTTCTATACTTGCTCTTAATGCTCTCAGATCAAAAATTGATAAAATTATGATTTTGCTCCTGAATATAAAAAGTCTTTTTTCAAGCCAAATTTATTAATAATCTCCTTAAATGCTTTGTAATCATCAAAATCAATTCTTGGAGCAACAGCCAGCTAGGCTGTGGTTCAAGCCAACTCGATCTCAATTCGAGCCGGCTCGACTACATATCAAAGTCGGCCTAACTGTTATACTGAAAATTAATTCTTTTTTAACTGTGCATCGAATTCAAGACATCAAATCCTAACAATCTCCACCTCGACTCGACATTCGGCCTCCACCTAACTTTGAGAGCTTGTGATCCATCTCGCCCCCATGCCTTGGGGCATGCCTGCTGATCATGGATGGGTAAACATGGGAGTCGAGCCAGGCCACTCGATCCCATCTCTATCATGGGTTGTATCCACTTTTACCAAAGAACTACTTGAAAAATTCTCCTACAGTAACAGAAACTTCACTCTACGATGTCGCCTCTCATCCTCTCAAGTCTTTCGTCTCATGCCTGATCCATCTCCACCTGGAGCTCCACCTTGCACTGGCTCCCACTAGCTCCTGAAGCTCCACCTCGCACTGGGCTTCCTGCTAGATAGTAATGTCCTCTTGTCTTCTTCTTCACCTCCAATATCACTCTATCATCATGATCTTCAGGATTCCATCACCAACTACCCACATATAGTCGTTTAAATCTAGTCTACTCAGTGAGATAAGATTTCGCTTGAAATCAGGTATATATCGGACCTCCCCCAATCTCCTTACTACACCATCATGTGTCTTCCAGCTAACCATCCCGATGCCTCTAATTGCACAGCTCGATCCATCCAGTAGATAAATAGTGCCATCACTGCTCTCCAGAGAGTCAAACTGCTACTTTCTATAAAAAACATGATATATGCATGCAGAATCTAAAATCCACTATTGAAAAGAACTAGATACCACATCAGATATCTCTAGGACATCATCCTCTAACTCACTACTGGCCATCGCTGTAGTAGCCCTCATCCGATCCTTGAGTTATGGGCAGTCCTTGAGTCAATTCCTCAACTCATTGCACCTGTAGTATCTGATCTTGCTAGGATCCCTCATCTTGGACCTAGATCATCCTCTTCATGATTCTCTATCGCTCCATCTACTGCCTCCTGCTCCTTTAAAAATTGTCAAAGCTGAGCTACCACCATCTGAGCTCGAAGTTGGGTTCTCCCTTTTGAAAATCTCATTCTAGAGTATTGCTGCAATGACCTCGTCCATCTTGATGGTGCTATTTTCCATTAGAAGAGCAGTCACCAAGGACTCATACGAAGGAAGAAGCTATGCTTACAAGACCAACATTCTGGTCTTCTTCTTAACTTTTTTACTAACATCAAGGAGATCGGTGAGGATCTTCTAAAAGTTGGATTGAAGCTCCCGCATGCTCTGGCCTTCATTGATCCACAGTTGGTAGAACTATCTCCAAAGGAATAGTGTGTTGGTGAGCAACTTCGTCATGTATAACTCCTCAAGCTTCGACTACAGCATCGTCGAGAAAGTCTCGCCAAGTACATGAATCACCATATCATCTACTAGGTACAAGCAGATCATGCCACCACCTGCATCTGGGTCTACTTCCAATCCTTCACCTCTATGGTGGCTGGCATCTCATCATACAAGAGAGCGTCGATCAACCCATGTTGGATGAGGACATCCTTTACCCTTGCTTGCCACAATGAGAAATTATCCTTCCCATCCAATATTGATCTCCACCTTGATTGTACTTGTCTTTTTCATATTCTTCAATCTCTATCTACTGCTACAATCTATGCTCTGGTACAATCTACCTCTGATACCAATTATTGTGATATCAACTCACTCTGATACCAAACTATTGAGATATCAGCTATTCTGATATCGCTTGTTAAGGATCTAGTACCAAATTATTATAGCAAGAAGAAGAAAAAAAATAAAATAAAAAAATAATCAAGTATGTGGATCAGCCTAAAGGCTCGCCTTCATAGGGCATGCAAAGCTTCACTATGAAAGACAAAAATAGGTACAAAAAGAGAACACCCACTCTCAACTCACCGTACATAAATCTCTCTCAACTAGAAGCTACCCTCATAAAAGCTCTCTCAGAATCCCAAGGAGACTCACAGAAGTTATAAGATGCTCTACCCTCACAGCCTCCTCATCGAATGCTATACACTTATTGCTTCTCTCTTATGGGCTGCACATACTCGGTGCTCTGCCAAGCTCCTCTCGGTGTCTATCTAAGCCTCTCTATGTGCCTCTCACGTCACACGCGCCACCTCTTCTGCTCCACAGCACCTTAGCCTATTAAATAGGATGAGAATCCTCTTCTCAGCAGTTCATAGGAGTTTTAATAGGACTTGTTCTCCTAATATGAGTCAAACATATCCTTGATGGAGTCTTGGAATATTTTTCGACCTTCAAATCATGTTCGCAATCCTCCATAGCCACTGGATCCTATGGTCCATGCACAACTCCCGTAGACTCCTTAAATTAATTACAATTCAAGTCCAAATAAAAAAATCCCATAATGTTCTATTTGCCTCCATCGAGCTGACTGGATTAGGGGTCGAGCTGGCTCAACTGCATCTCATCCAGACTCTTGCTATCATCTACCTGAGAGAGCCGGCTCAATTGTGGTTCGAGCCGGCTCGATCTCAATCCGAGCCAGTCTTTGAGCTGGCTCGATCTCAATCCGAGCCAATCTGACTACTATGATGAAAACTGATTCTTTTCTTATTATCGATCGAATTCAGAATGTCAAATCCTAACAAAATCAGCCAAGAGTCTAATTTAATCAAGCAACTTGATTGCTTAATCAAATCAGAACTCTTAGGTGGCGTAGGGCTCTATTTAAGAGACCCTGCACCCCAGGATTTTTATCTTTGCTGCTCCATGCCCAAGTGCTACCGTCCTCACCCCTCTCCATGCCTCCCTTCCTCTGATCTCCATGCCAAGGGTTGGGCACAAGTTTAGAAGGAAGATCAATCTTATTTGGTGCAAAGATCAAGAAGAAGACAAGCTGTACGTGAGATGAATGCATGACATTCAGAGATAGATTTGAAGGATCAACCAAAAGATTCTTGATCTAATTTTTGGTGATCAAATCCAAAAGGAGAGCACCTCCAGATTTAGCCTGAGTGGGCTCTGATAGAAGCTAGGCACTTACGTCACTTGATCTAGGACCTCAGACTTGCGCAGATCATCGTCAGGATAATAGTCTATCCTGAAAAGATAACATCTGATGTTCTTATTTTATTTTAATTTTTAATTTTTAATATCAGATCATTAGGATCAGATCTGAGAACTCTTAGATCTAATCAGATTGAATAGATTTGTTGAGAAAAATCTCCTTCAAATCTGACTAGATCTGAACGATCTTGTGATAGAAAATGCTGATTTTCCTTCACTCTCTTATACTGATAGCTGGTATCCTTTTTAATATGCTTAAATTGATATCTAATCAATAAAGATTGTTATGAATTATTTCTAGATCTCTAAAAACTCTTGTACCTTCTATCAACTCTGAGGAAGCAAGTTGGAGATGATAGCAAGAAAGATAAAGATTAGATGATAAGAAGATGAGACGGCGGTAGAGTGAGAAAGACAGAAAGCTATTTCAGGAAGAAAAGGGATTCAAATCATTCTCTATTTTTTTCTTTCGTAATATACATATACAAGTATATATGTAGGCACTCTGAGTTAACACAACTCAGTCCTAAAAAACTCTCCTCGGCTAACCCATACATGAAAATACTCACCCAAGCCCATGTAAACTCATGTCTTGCATGCTCTCATCCTTTGGACTAAAGATCTAGTCCAATACATGAATTAGCCACCTTAAGACCTCTCATACCAGATCTTAAGATCCCTTGGATTAGACCCAATCCAAGACCAAATAGAAAACCTATCCAGATTTGTTCGCCACCATCGAGCTGGCTCGGTCATAAGCTAAGTTGGCTGGACTACGTCTTTCCGAATCATGTCTTCTGTCTACCTAAGATAGCTGGCTCAATTGCGTATCTGAGCTAGCCCAACTATATGCCAGTCTCTTTATCTTTGCTGATACATCTCTAGCCAATCCTAGCCTTTAGGAGCCACTACCTTGACTCCTTCGTGGTCTTCCAAGACTTGGGAGCACCACACTTTCCCTTTCAATCTCCATCTTGGTGCCCCAAAGCTTGAGGCAATTCTATCCTATCCATCAGACACATCGATTTCATACATTTTCGAAAGCTATCCTGAGGAAGAACTTTTGTTAGTGCATCTGCTAGATTCTTCTTGGTGTGGACTTTCACTAGCTTTACTTCACCTTCTTCCACAAGCTCTCTAATCCACTGGTACCTGATGTCGATGTGTTTCATCCTTGCATGATAGATAGAGTTTTGAGCAAGTAATAGTGCACTCTAGCTATTGCAGTGCATCCTGACAGCCTCCTACATGAGACCCATCTCCAATGCCAATCCTTTCAACCATAGAGCCTCCTTTGCTGCCTTCATAACACGATCTCCACAAAGACTGAACCCCCAAACAGGCTAAACATAAAATCTGTCATTGACCATCGAGTGTTCATGTCTCCACCAAAATCTGCATCTACAAATTCATTTATCTAACCCCAAGCTTCCTTGGACACATTGGAAAGTTTCTCAGCTCCATCTTGCTGTCCATAGTAGATGCCAACTCCAACAGTACTCGTCAAGTACCTGAAGATCCACTTCAGTATCGCCAGTGCTCCTTACCAGGCTGTGCCATGAACCTACTGACCTGGCTCACTGCATGGGAGATATTTGGTCTACAATACACCATGGCATATATTAAGCTTCCTACACCAGAGGCATATGGTGTTCTCTCCATTTGTTGAGTCTCCACCTTAGTCTATGGTGACATCATCTTTGAGAGTCTGAAGTGTCCGACAAGTGGCAGCTCCATCGATTTTGCTTTCTTCATCCCAAACCTCTCTAAGACCTTTCTGATATGATCTCCTTGAGATAAATGTAGCATCCTCTTGGCTCGATCTTTGAAGATTTTTGTGCCTAAGATCTTTCTTGCAGGTCCTAAATCCTTCATCTTAAACTCCCAAGACAAGGCTGCCTTCAGTTCCTGCATAACCTTCCTACTCTTGCAAACTATAAGCATGTCATCCACATACAAGAGTAGAAATACCCTAGACTCACCCTCTAAAGATTTAACTTATACATAAGAGTCATATTCGCACCTGGAAAGTCCAGTGCTCCTCACATATGAGTCAAATCATTTGTACCATTGCCTTGGCAATTGCTTCAGTCCGTACAATGATTTCTATAGCAAATAGACCTTTTCTTCTACTCTTGGATCTTGGAACCCTGGTGGCTGCTCCATATAAATGCTCTCATCTAAATGCCCATGGAGGAATGCCATCTTGACATCCATCTGCTCCAGCTCCAAGTCCTAAGCTACCATAATGTTCAGCAACATTCTGATGAAAGTATGCCTGATGATAGAAGAAAATACTTTACTGAAATCGATGACTTTCTTCTGAAAGTATCCCTTGACCACTAACCATGCCTTATACCTAACATCTTCTAGCTCTGAAGGCCTCTCTTTGCATTGGTAAACCCACTTGCAACCAATGGATTTCTTTCCTCATGGTAACTACACCAAACACCATGTCTCATTCTTATGGAGAGCCTGCATCTCCTCGGACATTGCTTGGATCCACCTCTCTCTATCCTGGCTATCCATAGCCTCCTCGTAGGTGTATGGGTCCCCATTTGCTATCACCAGGGTATATGATAGTGTATCTTCAAAGCTATATCATTCCAGTTACTTGATGTTCCTTTTGGGCTTGTGCAGTGCAATCCCGATATCCATCCTACGTCTAGCTTGCTCCTACTGGGCCTCCTGGCTTTCATTAACTATCCAAGCTCTCTCCACTTATGGAGACACCTCCGGTGAGTACTCCACCTGAATATCAAGTCCTCCTAATGCACCTGCAAGTGACAAAATAGACTAAGATGTTAACTATCCACCACTGCCCTGCTGGACCTTCTGCTACATCACTGCTCCTTCATGCCATCTCGCCTTGGGAGAACTGAATTTTCATCGAAGGTAACATCCCTACTAATGACAACCTTCTTCTCCAAGGGATCTAAAAGCCGGTATCCCTTAACTCCTTGTGGATATCCCAAGAACACCATCTTCCATGATCTAGCATCCAACTTGCTCCGCTCACCAGCACCAATGTGCACAAAAGCTATACACCCAAAAACCCTTAGATGGCTCAACCCAATCTTCTTTTCAGACCATCTCTCCTTTAAAATACCATCATCTAACTTCGTATGAGATGATCAATTCACTAGATAATAGGCTGCATCCACTGTAGCAATCCAGAATGCCTTCGAAAGCCCTACCTACAGCCTTATGCACCATGCCTTTTTCAAAAGGGTTTTGTCAATCCATTCAGCCACCCCATTTTATTGAGGAGTTTTTTTTACTGAGAAGTTCTTTTTGATACCACACTCCTCACAAAAATCTTGAAACTCTTTGCTGGTGTATTCTCCACCATTGTCTGACTATAGACACTTCAAGTTTTGACCTGTCTCCTTCTCCACCTCAGCTTTCCACATCCTAAACCTGATGAAGACTTCTGATTTGTCCTTCATGAAGTAGACCCATACCTTTCTTGAGAAATCATCTATAAAGGTCAAGAAGTATCTTGCTCTATTTTTGGCTAGAAATGGTGCCGACCACCATACATCAGTGTGAACCAGTTCCAGTGGGGCTACACTGTAGGCTGAACTGATGGCAAACTGTACTCTCCTCTATTTATCTATCTAGCATGGCTCACATATCTCTGTAACACCTCCATCAAGATTTGAAATCAGATCATGTTTGCTCAACTCCTTCATCCCACGGTCACCCATGTAGCCTAGGTAGTAGTGCCACAACCGATAAGTCCCCTGCTGATCCTGCACTGCTGTCACTGCATCAGATTTTCTGATCACCACTGATCCAACCAACTTATAGAGGTTGTTCTCCATCCTCCTGCCCCTCATCACCACCATAGCACCTTTGAAGATATTGAGAACTCCACTCTTGGCATGGCTGCTAAAGCTGCAGTCGCTCTGCTCCAGATAGCCCAATGACATGAGATTTTTCTTCAAATCTGGGATGTACTTCATATTTGTGAGATTCCACACCATCCCGTCAAACATCCTCATCTAGATGCTTTCAATACCAGTGACTCTATATGGGTGATCATCTTCAAGTGTCACACTTTTCTCATCAATCTTGGTGTATGAGACAAACCAAGATCGGTTTGGGATGTAGTGATGCAAATAGGTTGAATCCAAGGTCCATACATCTGTGTATCTTCTATGACCATCTGATACAACCAAGAGGTCATTCTCCACCTCACTATCAGCCACTGTACTCAATGCATCAGATCCACTCTTTTCTCCCTTCTTGTTCTTCCATTGTGGATAATCATGCCTGAAGTGCCCGATCTTATTGCACTTGTAGCATCTAGCTTCCTTCCTGTTCTTGCTCTTTCATGACTTTGATCGTCCCCTTGACTTGCCTCTCTTCTTTGATCTTTTAGATCTCTCCCCCACGATCAATCCCTCCTGAGGAACACCTTCCTTGGTCAACTTCTCTCGCTGTTCATTGGATTGCAATACCGAGATCATGTCTTCATACTCTAGGGTCTCCTTACCATAAAGCAGCATCGTCACCAATGGATCATAGGATGAGGGCAACGAGCATACTAGAAGCAATGATTTATCTTCTTTCTTCATCTTCACTCCAATATTCAGCAACTTATTGCACATCTAGTCAAATTTTTGGATGTTTTCAAAGACATCTCCACCTTCCTACATTCGAAGGCTGTACAGTTTCTTCTTCAACATCAACTTGTTGCACATATTCTTATCCATATACATAGTGTTGGTGCAGAATCTGGTCATCGTCGAAATCAACTAGAGTGGAGGCCGACGAGGTCACCATCGAGGATCTGCAAAATAAAGTTTCATCTAGAGCCGATGAGGGGTAGCTCCGGCAGGACCCTCCGACGATCAAGTCAGCTCTAGCCAACAGATATGGAGTGCTTTAGAATGAGTCCGACAGAGTTTAGAGAAAAAGAGGAGAGCTTATAGCTTATAGCTTATCTAGAGGGTCCTTCTTATAGGTGGAGCTTGATTGATGGTGACGACCATTCCGCCTGGTGGCGGGCCACTCGAGGCTGCACGAGATTTGGTGCAGAAAGGATGGTATCGTCAGGTCGATAGTGATAGCCAAATCGTTTGATAGTGATGGACTGCTCGAGGTCTGGCGGAGTCAGTCACGAAGGGGGGGCACTGTTAGATATATGTGCCCTAGAAGTCAGAATTGGCTGACACTTGTAATACACTTCTAGGGGCAAAATTGTAATTTTTACTAATATCAATAAAATGGGTTATTTTCTATCACATATGTGTATTTAGTATCTGTGATACATCCTTTGAGTTAATGGTAATGATAATTCATATTTTCAAGAGTTAAAAATTTAAGACATGAATAATCATTATTAACTCATAAAATGCTTCCGACCATAGGATCATCACGAGGATGGTGATTGATCCAGAAGGTTGGTGTATAATCGTTTCTCTTTAGTAGATGAGTCTTGAGTCTACGGTATGGAGACACCGGAGTGAGAGTACAGGTACTCATTAGAGAACGAGGGCACTGAGCGTGACCACCTCGAGTAGTCATTAGGGAGTCTACCTTCTCGTCAATGACTGACTCGATGCTGCAGTAGTGTGTCTGGTTCTTTGACCTAAGGTGCATCGGCAGTTCACCTTGAGGGTGTTATAGTTTGACTACATCATTACTCGATCTCCTAGCCATATAGAACCCTGAGGTGTATGTTGGCTATAGCATGTTCATTGTAGGATCTAGATGGCATCAAGATGGAATCTATCTACCTCGGTGGTAGAGGAGCAGCCCTATGATGATCATGAGAATCAAATCCAGAAGTTCATGGCCATGGAAGAGTGAAATAATAGAAAGAGTTTCTATTTAGGTTTTCACATTGGACTTGAATCGAATGATTACATCATATGACAGAAACTAGTGTTTGATGAGTTTACCTTAACCCTAATCTGATCGAGGCTCAAGATAGAAGAACTTAATCACACAAGTAGTTGCACCAAGAGATTTGTATTCAGCTTTGATGGGTTGCCACCATATACTGCTAGGTGTCACTGGTGGATTTTGGGAGCAATTAGAATGATTTAGATGATCGATCATTCTAGCTGTTCGAATCAGAAGAGTTCTGATCCATCGAAAGGAGTTTCGATGATGTCGATGATAGAGATCATGACATATCCCATTACCATATAGAACTGAACCTAACTGAGTCACACAAATAAGGGTTTGAATCTGATGATCATCAATTGAACTGATCTAGTTCAATTAATCTGAATGAGATTCAATTAGGTTCAAGGAAATCATGCTAGCACTCGATTGAACCTAACGTTCTTCTTTTGCTATCACAAATAAGTTGTCCTGTCTGAGCCAAAGGAGTTTGTGCTCAATCAGAGGTCTTCATATGGTCTGACTGGAGGTTGTCCAAGTCAGAAAAGGTTGTCTTATTTTGTAAGACATTACCTACCATTTTTGGTCATCTACCATTTCTTGTTCTTTGACTTTGGTCAAAAGTCTACCTTTGACTGGTCAAATGTTGACCATTGACACTTTGACTTTTGTCCATGTGTCATGCACCTATTGGAGAGCTGGTGGGGGCCTATCCTCCTGCTAGAACCTGGCAAGGAAGAGGGTGCACGCCACCCTTGGCATGTGCCTAAGTTGGAGGCGCCTAGGAGTCCCTGTTGGACAGGGACTCCATCTCCTTTTTGGATTTCAATTAGAGTTCTCCTAAGAACCAACTTTGACTGGTCTTAAGCACCCTCTAAGGAGGAATCCAGGGAACTCTATTCCCACCAATTAGATTTAGATCTGATTTCACAAAGAGTTATGATTGGTTGGGAAGAAGAAGAGTTGGATCACAGTTAGTCTATAAATAAGACCCTGCGCCCAACTCAAAGAAAAATCTGAATTAATTGAGATCTCCATGTCCCAAGGCCTTTTCTCCTCTCCTCCTCAATTCCAAAGCATCTTCTCCCTCTCCTCTTGATGTCCAAAAGGGTTTTGGACCTTGGTTGGTGCAATCTAGATAAGAGAAAGATGAGTGAAAGTTAGAAGGCTGTGCTGCTGCAAAGGACGACTACTGATCTTCAAAAGGTGTTTTGAAGATCCTCCAGATCAGATTCAGATCTAATTTTTGGAGACGTGATAGAGAAAAAGAGGATCTTCAGATCTAGCCTAAGTAGATACTGATAGAGATCAGAAACTTATGTGGCTAGATCCAGAATCTTCCACTGCATACAGGATCATCAATGGGTAATAGGATTACCCATATCAAGGTAAATTAAATTTGATTTAATTTATCTAAATTTTATTTTATTTCTAAAATAATAATAATAAGATCTAAAACATCTCAGATCTAATTAGGATTAAAGAATTTTTTTTTTTAAATATATCTCTTGATCTGATCAAATCTGAACGAACCTGGTCCGAAAAATCAGGATTTTCCTTCAACTGGTATCAGAGCCAAGATTCTAAAAGTATTTAGATCTAATTTTAAATTTATTTTAATTAAAAAATAAATAATTTCATATGTCACATGAGATGTGATTAGATCTGAAATTAGAAAAAATTAAAATTAAATGATTTGGATCTAAGATTAGAAAATATGCATGACTAGCTCCAAAATAGAATAGTTCTATAGAATAGTCTTGCATGTTTTCAATTTAATTTGATTAAATCATATTTTAGATCTATTTATTTACTATTTTTTCATATTATAATTGTTATAATAACATCTAAAAAATAGTAAATAAAAATTATTTAATTTTAAATATCATATGAGATATGATTGATGCATGTCTAGACTAGTTGTAGAATAGTTCTACATAATTATCTAGATTAGAATTTATTTTGATTAGATCAATTTAAATCTAATTTTTTAGATTATTATGAGATAATTTAGATCTAAAAATATGCATGATTTGATACATGAGATGTATATAAAATATGCCATGATTAGATCTAATCTGTATACGAGATATATGATATAGATCTAAAACTATTTTGTAGTATTGCATGTTCCTGATTAAGGCATTCCTCTTGGACGTTCGATCATAAGAACAAAAAAAGATTTAAAGGCCCTCTCTTCTCATTCGATGGGATGTTCTTAGATGTGTAGGGGTGCTGCGTGTTCGTCCTTAATCAGAAATCCAAAACTTACTTTCTGCAAAACCCTAGATCCTGAAACCCTTGGATTTATTATGCATATTTTATTTATGAATCCTACTTAATTAAAAATTAAGATTATGGAATGTTAATTAGGTCTAAAATTGAGAATTTTAGATCTAAGACATATTCATAATACTGGGTTTGGGCTTGGGTAGGTCAATTAGGTCTAAGCGGTTGATCAAACCGAATCAAGAGTTGGTTAGATGGGATCAACAATGCTTAAATTGACCAGCCTAATAGGATTAAGTTTGGGTCAAGATCGAGTCACGATCAAGCAAGACCTAATTAGGCTTAGAGGTTAGAGTCTGGATTGTAGGCTAACCCAATTGGTTCTGGCTCAATAATTTGGTGTCTAAGGTAAGTTTGGCACATACGACCGACTGGTTTTTAATTGGAAGCTACTCGATCTGAATGCATTCTTATACGAGTTAATGGCATATTCCTTCCATCGGTCTCACTTACCTGGCCATATTTGTTGACACAGTTCTGATCTAAGGTGGTCAATAATCCGAGCTAACCCATGCCACTAGGTTAGTCATAATTGTTATGACTATGACAAGTCTAGTTTAATGAGACCTGAATCAATTCTTCCTAAGAAAAGATTAAGTCTGAGGTCTTACCCCATTATAGATGTGTGGGCCCTTCCCGGGGTTGATTGTTCTCGATTGGATACAGTGGCTTAGTTGCACCAAAAAAATGCAACCATGTCTATTAGGCATTGGATGCTATGGACTGGAGGATGAGTTGGGCTCAATATTTTGGATATGGTGAGAGACTCAATTAGGAACCCAGTCTGTGCAAATGGTGGGTCTGACTTAACTAAGGAGTGGATCAATATTCTAGATACGGTGAGATTCATGAATTAGAGATCAAGTTTGGGTGCACCATGATTAGAGAATCATTGAACAAGAGTTGTTCACTCATTGGCTAACCCATCACCAATAACTGTTAGATGAGGTGATGAGTCAGTTGGTGAGACCGCACCACCCACTAGAAATCATTAATCGTGGAGATTTTTGCATCTCTACAGAGGGAGTGTAGGGATCTGAGAAAATAGTGGGAGCTAATTTGTTTAAAAATAAAATCCCTAAACAAATTGGTCAAATCATAATTATAATATCTAACTAGAATCTTTGACTCTCTACAGAAAAATATCTGCGTCCAATCCATTGGCACGTATCCTGGACACACATAGACTGATTGGACCCAATTATAAAGATTGGCTCAGGAACTACAAAATAGTTTTGGGTTCGCAGAAGTTAACCCATGTACTGGACCAGGACCCTCCCACCTTACCAGCCCATCCATCTATTGAACAGAGAGCGTCTCTGGAGAAATGGATAGACGAAGATAATAAGGCCAGATATTACATGTTGGACTCGAAGTCTGATGAGCTCCAGCACCAACATGAAGATATTAGGACTGCTCACCAAATGTTGGCTCACCTGTAGGAGATGTTTGGTGAATAGAGTTGCACAGCCAAATATCAAGTCACGAAATGACTTTTTAAGGCTAAGATGCGTGATGGGCAGTCAGTCCAAGATCATTGCCTGATGATAATCAAGGACTTGGAAAAGCTTGAGAAGCTCGATGTGAAGTTGGACTTGGATCTGTAGAACGATGTTATTCTGCAATCCTTGACTGATGCATATGGGCAATTCATCATGAATTACCACATGCATAAACTTCAAAATTTCTTGGCCGAATTAATGAATAAGCTGGTTACCGCTGAGCTTTCTATGAAAGGTTCTAAAGGCTCAGTTCTTGCTATGGAACGGACTTCATCCAAAAGAAAGTCTTATGAAAAGAAAAAGAAGTCTGCGAAAAAGCAGAAGGTGGAAGGAACAAAGAAGAAGAAGGCAGAGCCGAAGAAAAAGGCCGATGTCAAAGGAAAGTGTTTCCATTGCAACAGTGACGGCCATTGGAAGTGGAACTGCCCTACTTACCTGACCACCCTGAAGAACAAGAAGGAAGGTCCTTCTGGAGGTATGCTCATTATTGAGTCTAACCTTACGGTTTCTTCTGCATCCAGTTGGGTGCTTGACTCTGGTTCTAGTGCTCATATGTGCACTTCCATGCAGGGTCTTGAGGGAGCAGGAGGTTGAGGGATGGAGACATGATCCTACACATCGGTAATGGAGAAAAAGTTGCTGCAGTAGCCGAGGGAACATATCCTCTTCGATTACCATCTAGTTTAGACTTAGTTTTGAAAGACTGTTATTATGTACCTACAGCTAGTAGGAATTTGATTTCTGTTTCATGCTTAGCACAAGAAGGCTATGTGATTACCTTCTTTAAGGACCATTGTAACATTCTTTATGAAAGAAATAAAATTGCAAATGGTTTTCTTATTAATGGTCTTTATCAGCTACATATTGATGTACCTGTTCTAACTATCGAGCAAAACATGAATGCCAAATAACCTAGAGATAGTCCAAATGAAAGATATCTATGGCACCTAAGATTAGGTCATATAGAAGAAGATAGGATCAATAAATTGGAGAAAAATGGGCTATTAAGTCCATTGACTTCCAAGTCATATCCAACTTGTGAATCTTATCTTCAAGGCAAAATGACCAAACTCCCTTTTGTTGGACATGGGGAAAGAGTCACAGATCTTCTTGCCCTAGTACATACTGATGTGTGCGGCCCATTTGATGTGCCGACTAGAGGCAATTTTGTCTACTTCATTACCTTTATCGATGATCTGTCTAGGTATGGGTATGTGTATCTTATGAGACATAAGTCTGAAGCTTTTGAAAAGTTCAAAGAATTCAGACATGAAGTAGAAAAACAAACTAAAAAACCCATTAAGGTTCTTCGATCAGATCGAGGAGGTGAATACCTTAGCCGAGAATTCCTAGACTATCTAAAGAAAAATGGCATAGTCTCTCAATGGACTCCATCAGGAACACCTCAACTCAATGGGGTTTCAGAACAGAGAAATCAGACTCTATTAGATATGGTCTAATCCATGATGAGCTTCACAGACCTCCCTAATTTTCTTTGGGGACATTCATTGTTAACTTCAATTTATCTACTGAATAGGGTTCCCTCTAAAACCATTCCTACCACACCGTATGAGATATGGCACAGTAAGAAACCAAGTCTGAGTCATCTTAGAATTTGGGGTTGTCCGGCTCATGTCAAAAGACAACAAGCGGATAAGTTAGAGTTTAGGTCCTTTAGAGCTCGATTCATAGGATATCCTAAAGAGTCATTAGGATACTATTTCTACATTCCAGAAGACCACAATGTGATTGTGAGTCGACATGCCATCTTTCTTGAAAAATAGTTTATTCAAGATAGCGGCATTGGAAAGCAGATCAAGCTTGATGAGAAAGTCTCATAAGTACAACGAGCTAAGGACCAATTGGAATCAAATCAAGTTGAGCCAATAAGAATACTACCTCCTCCACCTCGTAGATCGGAAAGAGTTTTCCGTCCCCCTGAGAGATACTTAGGTATTATTTTAGAGAAAGTAGAGAAAACGTTCCTCGTAGGCAATGGTGCTCATGGTGATGATCCCAAAACCTACAACGAGGTGATATCAGATATCGACTCCAAGAAATGGCTAAAGGCAATGCAGTCAGAAATTGACTCGATGCACTCAAACCAAGTTTGGACCTTGGTAGATCCATCAGAAGGTATAGTACCTATTGGGTATAAATGGATCTTCAAGAAAAAGATTGGTGCAGATGGAAATATGGAGCCATTCAAGACTAGACTAGTGGCAAAAGGTTATAGTCAACGCGAAGGCATTGACTATCAGGATACCTTTTCCCCAGTGGCTATGCTAAAATCCATCCGCACATTGCTTGCCATTGTAGCCTATTTCGATTATGAAATATGGCAAATGGACATGAAAATGATATTCTTAAATGGATATCTTGAGGAAGATATCTATATAGAACAACCGCTAGGTTTCACATCCAGTGATACTGATCACAAGGTTTGCAAGCTGCAAAGGTCCATATATGGACTTAAGCAAGCATCTCGGAGCTGGAACACTCATTTCAATGATGTGATCAAAATGTTTGGTTTCATCAAAAATAAAGAAAAATCGTGTGTCTTCAAAAAGGTCAGTGGGAGCGCTGTTGTCTTCCTCATATTGTATGTGGATGACATCCTCCTTATTGGGAATGATATTCCCATGATGACAACAGTCAGATTATGGTTGTCCAAGGAATTCTCCATGAAAGACCTAGGTGAAGCATCCTTTATTCTAGGAATTAAGGTCTATAGGGATAGACCGAATAGGATGCTAAAACTTTCACAGAAGATGTACATAGAGAAAGTACTAAAGAGGTTTAGTATGGAAAACTCTAAAAGAGGATTAATACCCTTCAGACATGGTATTCATCTTTCCAAGAAGATGTGCCCTAGCACACCTAAGGAAATAGAATGCATGAGCAAGATCCCTTATGCTTCTGCAATAGGGAGCCTCATGTAAGCCATGCTATGTACACGACCTGATATAGCCCATGCTGTGAGTGTCACAATTAGATATCAGTCAAATCCAGATGAAGAACATTGGACTTCTGTAAAATATATCCTTAAGTACTTGAGAAGAACTAAGGATATGATGTTGGTCTTTGGTAATGGAGAACTCCAAGTCCAAGGATACACAGACTCGGATTTCATGTCCGATATAGATGATCGAAAGTCGACATCTGGGAGTCTGTTTGTGTGCAATGGTGGTGCTGTCAGTTGGAAGAGTTTCAAGCAAATGGTGATAGCAGATTCCACCATGGAAGCAGAATATATCGCTGCATCAGAAGCTGCAAAGGAAGCATTCTGGTACAAGAAGTTTGCTGCAGAAATTGGAGTAATGCCATCAGATGCCATTCCTCTATACTGCGACAACAATGGCACCATAGCCCTTGCTAAGGAGCCAAGGTCTCACCAGAAATCCAAGCATATTAAACGGCGATACAATCTTATCCGCGATTACCTCGAAATGGGTTACATCGAGGTCAAGAGAGTCAACTCCACAGATAATGTGGCAGACCCACTTATAAAGCCATTGGGCCAACAGAAGATCGAAGCCCACCTTGAGAAGATGGGACTTAGACTTGTAGCCAATTGGCTTTAGGATAAGTGGGAGATTGTTAGATATATGTGCCCTAGAAGCCAGAATTGGCTGACACTTGTAATACACTTCTAGGGGCAAAATTATAATTTTGACTAATATCAATAAAATGGGTTATTTTCTATCACATATGTGTATTTAGTGTCTGTGATACATCCTTTGAGTTAATGGTAATGATAATTCATATTTTCAAGAGTTGAAAATTTAAGACATGAATAATCATTATTAACTCATAAAATGCTCCCGACCATAGGATCATCACGAGGATGGTGATTGATCCGGAAGGTTGGTGTATAATTGCTTCTCTTTAGTAGATGAGTCTTGAGTCTATGGTGTGGAGACACCGGAGCGAGAGTACAGGTACTCGTTAGAGAATGAGGGCACTGAGCGTGACCACCTCGAGTAGTCATTAGGGAGTCTACCTTCTCGTCAATGACTGACTCGATGCTGCAGTAGTGTGTCTGGTTCTTTGACCTGAGGTGCATCGACAGTTCACCTTGAGGGTGTTATAGTTTGACTACACCATTACTCGATCTCCTAGCCATATGGAACCCTGAGGTGTATGTTGGCTATAGCATGTTCATTGTAGGAACTAGATGGCATCAAGATGGAATCTATCTACCTCGGTGGTAGAGGAGCAGTCCTATAATGATCATGAGAATCAAATCTAGAAGTCCATGGCCATGGCAAAGTGAAATAATAGAAAGAGTTTCTATTTAGTTTTCATATTGGACTTGAATCGAATGATTATATCATATGACAGAAACTAGGGTTTGACGAGTTTACCTTAACCCTAATCTGATCGGAGCTCAAGATAGAAGAACTTAATCACACAGGTAGCTGCACCAAGAGGTTTGCATTCAGCTCTGATGGGTTGCCACCATATACTGCTAGGTGTCATTGGTGGATTTTGGGAGCAATTAGAATGATTTAGATGATCGATCATTCTAGCTGTTTGAATCAGAAGAGTTCTGATCCATCGAAAGAAGTTTCGATGATGTCGATGATAGAGATCATGACATATCCCATTACCATATAGAACTGAACCTAACTGGGTCACACAAACAAGGGTTTGAATCTGGTGATCATCAATTGAACTGATCTAGTTCAATTGATCTGAATGAGATTCAATTAGGTTCAAGGAAATCGTGCTAGCACTCGATTGAACCTAACGTTCTTCTTTTGCTATCATAAATAAGTTGTCCTATCTGAGCCAAAGGAGTTTGTGCTCAATCAGAGGCCTTCATATGGTCTGACTGGAGGTTATCCAAGTCAGAAAAGGTTGTCTTATTTTGTAAGATATTACCTGCCATTTTTGGTCACCTGCCATTTCTTGTTCTTTGACTTTGGTCAAAAGTCTACCTTTGACTGGTCAAATGTTGACCATTGACACTTTGACTTTTGTCCATGTGTCATGCATCTATTGGAGAGCTGGTGGGGGCCTGTCCCCCTGCCAGAACCTAGCAAGGAAGAGGGCGCATGCCACCCTTGGCGTGTGCCCAAGTTGGAGGCGCCTAGGAGTCTCTGTTGGACAGGGACTCCATCTCCTTTTTGGATTCCAATTAGAGTTCTCCTAAGAACCAACTTTGACTGGTCTTAGGCACCCTCTAAGGAGGAATCCAGGGGACTCTATTCCCACCAATCAGATTTAGATCTGATTTCACAAAGAGTTGTGATTGGTTGGGAAGAAGAGGAGTTGGATCACAGTTAGTCTATAAATAAGATCCTACGCCCAACTCAAAGAAAAATCTAAATTAATTGAGATCTCCATGCCCCAAGGCCTTTTCTCCTCTCCTCCACCATGCCAAAGCATCTTCTCCCTCTCCTCTCCATGTCCAAAAGGATTTTGGACCTTGGTTGGTGCAATCTAGACAAGAGAAAGGTGAGTGAAAGCTAGAAGGCTGCGCTGCTGCAAAGGACGACTATTGATCTACAAAGAAGTTTTGAAGATCCTTCAGATTAGATCCAGATCTAATTTTTGGAGACATAATAGAGAAGAAGAGGATCTCCGATCCAGCCTGAGTGGATACCGATAGAGGCTAGGCACTTGCGTGGCTACATCCAGAACCTTCCGCTGCATACAGGATCATCAATGGGTAATAGGATTACCCATATCAAGATAAATTAAATTTGATTTAATTTATCTAGATTTTATTTTATTTCTAAAATAATAATAATTAGATCTAAAATATCTCGGATCTAATTAGGATCAAAGAAAAAATTTTTTGAAATATATCTCTTGATCTGATCAAATCTGAACGAACCTAATTCGAGAAATCAGGATTTTACTTCAGGCACCGCATGTATCATCGCTTGTGGTAGACTGATGGTGATCGTTCGTCCAGATTTAATAGCCATGGCTCTAAAAAAGCAGGCATTGATCGGTGGACTTTGGTATGCATCAATTTCAGAGGAGTTTGGACTCCTGAAGGAGTTCGGTCGAGGAAAAGCTCGGAAGAAGTTCGGCTGGAAGAGCGTGGAGGGAGTTTGGCTCTCGCTGGAGTCCGACCAAAGGAGCTCAATCACTGGAGAGTTTGGTCGATTGAAGGAGTTCGACTAAGGCCCAACCGTTGGGAGTCCAAAGGAGCTCGGTCGCTGAGGAGTTCGATCGGCTGAAGGAGTTCGGCTAAGATCCATCCGTTGAAACTCTTTCGTGGCTATCAGTTGCGTTAAGCTGAGCATCGAACTGGACTATTGTTGGGGATAAACCCCGCTCCTACCGAAGTCTAGTTTGATGCTTAGCTTAACGAAACTGGTAGCCATGGAAGAGCTTCAGCAGATGGATCTTAGTCGAACTCCTTCAGCCGGCCGAACTCCTCAGCGGTCGGGCCTTAGCTGAACTCCTTTAACTAGACAAACTCTCCAATGGTCGAGCTCCGTCGATCGGACTTCCATGAGAGTCGAACTCCCTCCACGCTCTTCCAACCGAACTCCTTCCGAGCTTCCCCTCGGCCGAACTCCTTCAGGAGTCCGAACTCCTCTGAAATTAATGCATACCAAAGTCCATCGATCAATGCCCGCTTTCTCAGAGCCATGGCTATTAAATCTGGATGAACAATCACCATCAGTCTACCATAGATGATGCTACAGGTGGTGCCTCCCCTCCGTGACTGACTCCGCCAGACCTCGAGCAGCCCACCACTATCGGATGATATGGCTATCACTATCGACCTGACGATACCATCCTCTCCGCACCAAACCTCGTGCAGTCTCGAACGGCCTGCCATCAGGTGGTATGCCATCACCATTAATCAAGCTCCGCCTATAAAAAGGACCCTCTAGATAAGTTATAAGCTCTGAGCTCTAAGCTCTCCTCTTCTTCTCTAAACTCTACCAAACTCGTTCCAGAGCACTCCATATCTGTTGGCCAGAGCTGACTTGATCATCGGAGGGTCCTACCGAAGCCACCCCGCACCGACTCTAGATGAGACTTTATTTTGTAGATCTCTGATGGCGACCTCGTCGGCCTCCACTTCAGCTGATTCTAACGATGACCAGATTCTGCACCAACAGATTTGATGCTGAAAGAAGGGACACCTCTATTCTTGAGGTGTTCTTGAGGGCCCCTTGTTCTTAAAGGAGTGCTCAGCGATGATCTCTCTTCAGAGATTTTCCTCCTTTCTCTTCAGAGTTCTTTTCCAAGAGAAAATGCCTCCTATGAGAGCTTCAGCTTGGCAATCGATGGCCTCCGTGCCAGGTCCATCTGCTCCCATTTCAGCCCCAATAATTCAGGCTCCACCTGAAGCCACGGTAGATGCGGAGCAGTTCAACCTGCTGGTCCAGCAGGTTCGTGGCCTCACCGAGATGATGTAGACCGTGCGACAGCTTCCGACGGCGACTTTGCCAGCAAACCTGCTAGGAACCGACCTTAAGAAAGAGCATTTGGCCTAGCATATCAATCACCCTTAGGAAGGAGAAATAGAGAGCAGAAGTTAACCTCTGAAAGATTTCATAGGAGGTGAAATAAAGTTCGGCCGTGCTCACGACCTCCTCAGTGCAAGCGAGGCCGTCGAACTTTTCCTCAAGCTCATCATCAAGGAAGCCCCGACAAAGGGGCATGAAGTTCTCCCATAGGTTTCACAAGAGGATGGAATGAAGTTCGACCGTGCTCATGACCACCCCAGTGCAAACGAGGCCGAACTCCCCCTTGAAGCTCGTCATCGAGGAAGCTCGTCATCGAGGAAGCCCTGACAAAGGGGCATGAAGTTCTCCCACTGAAGATTTCACAAGAGGTGGAATGAAGTTCGACCGTGCTCACGACCGCCCCAGCGCAAGTGAGGCCAAACTCCCCTCAAAGCTCATCATCAAGGAAGCCCCTACAAAGATTTCATAAGAGGTGGAATGAAGTTCGGCCACGCTCACGACCGCCCCGATGCAAGTGAGGCCGAACTCCCCTCGAAGCTCATCATTAAGAAAGCTCCTACAAAGATTTCACAAGAGGTGGAATGAAGTTTGGCAGCACTCACGACCACCCCAGCGCAAGCGAGGCCAAACTCCCCCTCGAAGCTCATCATCAAGGAAGCTCCGACAAAGGAGCATGAAGTTCTCCCACAGAAGGTTTCACAGGAAGGTGGAATGATGTTCGACCATGCTCATGACCTCCCCAGTGCAAGCAAGGCCCGAACTCCTGGATCTCATCATCAAGGAAGCCCCGATAGAAGGGCACGAAGAAGTCCTCCTTCCGAAAGGTTCCATGACTACGCCCTCCTCAACGCTCCTTGAACTCAAATTCTCATGGAAGTTAAGAACCAGCTGCCAAGATTAGAAGGATTACGATATCCTCCAAACAAGCATGATCGAAGCAAGTACTGCCTTTACCATCGCGACCATGGCCACGATGCTGAGAAATGCATTCAGCTCCGAGACGAAATTGAGGAGCTTATCAGAAAGGGGTGGCTGGATAAATTCCTTCGATGCCAGTCTGAAGCAGAAGGAGATCAGTCACCTCCCAGCATCATAGATGCTATCTCCGGGGCTTGGTACTCCATCGGGCTATCATCTTCCAGCGTCAAAGCCAAGAGAAGCTTGCTCCAAATTGAGAAGGCTAGCTTGAGATAGAGGAGGTCATCTGGTCTGGAACTTACTGTTCGAGGGAACTCGGAGGAACAACGCCCCAACGACTTTGAAATGGGGATGTGCTGCCCGTAACTTTTCTTTGGACGAGAACCTCATCCTGACACGAGCAGGTCAAAGATCTTTAACCTTGGCCAGAGATGAGATCTCTCTCGAGCGACAGCGACAACCTCGGCTAGAGATGACATCTCTCCCGAGCTTCGAAGAACCTCATCCACAGCCTATTAGGAATAGGAAGAGAACCTCGTCCTAACGCGAGCAAAGTCGAAAGCCTCATTCACCTTAGATGAGATGGGGGGAGAGGCCCAGACAACCACCCTTATGTGCCCCCATAGTTCGTTAGGAATAGGAGGAGAACCTCATCCTAATGCGAGCGAAGTCTAGGTCCGAGCTCTAAAGTCTACAGGAGATGAGATCTCCTCCGAGCGCCCGAGTCAACCTCGACCAGAGATAAGATCTCTCCCAAGCAACGGCGACAACCTCGACAGGAGATGAGATCTCCCTCGAGGGTCTAGGCCAACGTCGACTGCAGGAGGTAAGATCTCTTTCGAGGGTCTGCAGCGATCTCGGCCAGAGATAAGATCTCTCCCGAGCGATCGAGATAACCTTGGTCAGAGATAAGATCTCTCCTGAGCGACCGAGATAACCTCGACCAGAGATGAGATCTCTTTCGAGTGATAGCGACAACCTTAGTTAGAGATGAGATCTATCCCGAGCTTCGAAGAACCTCGTCCATAGCCCGTTAGGAACAGGAGGAAAACGTCATCCTAACGTGAGCAAAGTCGAAGGCCTCGTTCACCTTAGACGAGATGGAGGGAGAGGCCCAGACAACAGCCCTTATATCGCCCCCACAGCCCGTTAGGAATAGGAGGAGAACCTCATCCTAATGCGAGCAAAGTCGAAGACCTCGTTCACCTTAGATGAGATGGGGGGAGAGGCACAGACGATGGTCTATATGTGCCCCCATAGCCCATTAGAAATAGGAGGAGAACCTCATCCAAACGCGAGCAAAGTCGAAGGCATCGTTCACCTTAGACGAGATGGGGGGAGAGGCCTAGACAACAGCCCTTATGTGCCCCCACAGCCTGTTAGAAATAAGAGGAGAACCTCATCCTAACGCGAGTGAAGTTCGGATCCGAGCTCTGAAGTCTATAGGAGATAAGATCTTTCCCGAGTGCCCACAACGACCTCGACTGCAGGAGATGAGATCTCCCCTGAGCGCCCGAGTCAACCTCGGTCAGAGATAAGATCTCTTCCGAGCAACAGCGACAACCTCGGCAAGAGATGAAATCTTCCCCGAGGATCCGGGCCAACCTTGGCTACAGGAGATGAGATCTTCCCCGAGGGTCCGAGCCAACCTCGACTGCAGGAAATGAGATCTCCCTCGAGGGTCCGCAGTGACCTCGGCCAGAGATAAGATCTCTTTCGAGTGATCGAGATAACCTCGACCAAAGATAATATCTCTCTCGAGCAATCGAGACAACCTCGATCAAAGATATGATCAGAGACAACCTCGACTAGAGATAAGATCTCTCCTAAGCGACCGCGTCAATCTCGATCGGAGATAAGATCGGAGACAACCTTGGTCAGAAATAAGATTTCTCCTGAGCGATTGAGACAACCTCAGCCAGAGATAAGATCGAAGACAACCTTGGCCAGAGATAGGATCTCTCTCGAGCGACTGCATCAACCTCAGTTAGAGATGAGATCTCTTCCGAGCGATCGAGACAACCTCGATCGGAGATAAGATCGAAGACAACCTCACCTAGAGATAAGATCTCTCTCAAGCGACCGCATCAACCTCAGCTGCAGATCAAATCTCTTTCGAGCACCCATATTAACCTCAGCTGCAGGAAATGAGACCTCCCCCGAGTCGACCTCGACTGTAGGAGAGGAGATCTCCCTCGAGTCAGCCTCAGCCATTAGTGACAATATCACCTCCGAGGAGCTTAACCTCTGACCTCGACCGTAGGAGGCGAGATCTACTTCAACCTCGATGGCAGATGAGATCTCCCCTGGGCTTCAACTTCAACATCAACTTTGGCTGGAGATGAGATCTCCCCCGAGCTTCAATCTGAACCAGCACGGAGCCCAAAAGAGGACTTCGGCAGTCGTCTTTTCTACACTCCCTTCCTTCGAGTTTCGAACTTGAGAGTGGGGGAAACTATTATTGGGGATAAATTCTGCTCCTGTTGAAGTCCATGAGAGCCGAACTTCCTTTGCGCTCTTCTAGTCGAACTCCTTCCGAGCTTCTCCTCGATCGAACTCCTTCAGGAGTCCGAACTCCTCTAAAATTGATGCATACCAAAGTCCACTAATCAATGCTTACTTTCTCAGAGCCACGGCTATTAAATTTGGATGAACGGTCACCATCAATCTATCATAGGCAATGCTACAGGTGGTGCCCCCCTCCGTGACTGATTCCGTCAAACCTCGAGCAGCCCACCACTATTGGATGGTTTGACTGTCACTATCAACCTGACGATATCATCCTCTCCGCACCAAATCCCATGCAGCCTTGAACGGTCCGCCATCAGACGGTATGGCCGTCACATCAATCAAGCTCCACCTATAAA